>CAUYPK010098156.1:0-12886 GCA_963574355.1 Loris lydekkerianus | reverse complement strand
ATGCAGCCTTAAAGAAAGATGGAGACTTTACCGCTTTTATGTTTACATAGATAGAGCTGGAACATATTCTTCTTAGTAAAATATCTCAAGAATGGAAGAAAAAGTACCCAACGTACTCAGCCCTACTATGAAACTAATTTAGAGCTTTCACATGAAAGCTATAACCCAGTTACAACCTAAGAATAGGGGGAAGGGGGAAAGGGAGGGGAGGGAGGGGCGAGGGGGGTAGAGGGAGGGGGACAGGTGAGATTACATCTGTGGTGTATCTTACAAGGGTATATGTGAAACTTAGTAAATGTAGAATGTAAATGTCTTAGTACAATAACTAAAAAAACGCCAGGAAGGCTATGTGAACCAGTGTGATGAAAATGTGTCAAACGGTTTATGAAGCTAGTGTATGGTGCCCCATGATCATATCAATGTACACAGCTATGATTTAATAAAAAAATAAATAAATAAAATTAGTCTGAGGCTCTCTAGAGGAGTATCTTAACTTACAACATTCAAGAATTAGATAACTAGAAATTGGAAAAAGGACAGATGTATTTTTTGTGTGTTTCTAAATTACAAATAACCTAAAAATAGGACATGGAAATAAAATAAGCAATTGATATTGTGCTTAAGAAAACACAGTTAACAATTTCCAATTATTTGAGATAAAAATGAAAATTTAATTACTATCTCTTTTGGAAGATAAAGCTACTTATGAATTTTTGGGATTTAAGTGATACAATACTGTTTGGAAGGTGCTGAAGCTTATCAATCAGCTAAGATGTGTTTGGACACAAATCATATTCTCTTTGAAGATAAGTAAAGGGTAATATTGTGAGCTACTGCATTGCATGCTAACTCCTGTTATTTGTCAGCATGGCAATGCCTGCTAAGAAACGCTCCCAGACAGACTCTGGTGATTCTGCAAACTGTCACATCAATTTTCATTTCATTTATTTTTAAATTACACATCATGACACTGTCAAGAAAGGGAGAAGCTCCTGAACTTCACTTTAGTTTTATTGGACATAAAAGTAAAGTGTGGTCCTATGTTCAACCCTTTCCTCTATGCTTTTAACCACCTGGAATAAATCCTGTGAAGTTTCATATTGAAAGCATATTCTTTACATTTAACAACTACACATTCAGCAAGCCATCGCATCCACACATCAAACTAAAAAGCCCCAGATAAACCACTTCTGAGTGCTCTACAATCCATATCATCACTTCATAAGAAGGATTCGAATAATCAAAATTAACACCAACTGATTTTCAATAAGCAAGAAAAAGTAAGCACATTGCAGACAACTGCTTCTACCAATTACAATCATAAATTTTGAAAGAAAGCAACTATATGAGGACTTTGCAAAGTAAAATATAGTAACAGATTGAGTATGAATCAAAACATAAGAAATAACACTCCAAGGTTGAGTTACTTGCCTTTTTCCCCCTTCTTGTATCTCTTTAAATTAACACACACACGCAAAAGTATAAAGCACTTAATAAATACACGTCAAATACCTTGATTCAAAGAGTGAATATTAATATAATTGTTAGATGTCAATACTTCCAAATCTGGCCTATAGGTAAAACTTGATCCCAGTCAAAATCCCAGCTAGCAATTTTTTTTGTAGATATTGACCAGGTGATTCTACAATTTATATAGAAAAATTAAAAAGAAAGAGGATAGCCAAAACAATTTTGAAATGGAAGAACAAAGCTGGAGAACTCACGCTATCTCATTTCAAAACTTGCTACTAAGTTACACTAAAACAGTATAATATTGACAGAAATGAATTATAGATTGATAAAAGACTCTAAAAGTAAACCCACACAACCACATGTTAAACTGATTTCTGCCAAATGAATAAAGGCAGTAGACTGGAGAAAAAATATGGTCTGGTCAATTGAAACAATTATATGCAAATAAACAGACAGATAAGTAGATGACATACAGACAGAGAAGATAATTCATACCCTTAATTCATACCTTACACAAAAATTAAGTCCAAAGAACTCATAGAGTTAAATATAAAATGTAAACCTCTACAGAAAAGATGGGAAACATTTTGTGTGACCTACAATTAGGCAAAGACTTCTTATATAAAAATTCAAAAGTATAGGCAATAAAACAAAAAATTAGTAAATTGGACTTCAACAGAACTTCTTTCTTTTTCTTTTTTTTTTTTTTTTTTATCTGTGAAAGACACTATTGAGAGATTGAAAATACAAACCAGAGACTGGGATTAAACATTTGCAAATCATGTATCTGACAAAGAACTTGAAAAAAAGAACACTTACAAATAATTCTCAAAACTCAACAAGCTACACAATAAAAATAGGCAAAACATGGGAACAAATACTTAGCCAAAGAAGATACACAAATGATGAATAAGCATGAGAAATGATGCTCAACATCGTGAACCACTTTGGAAAAAACAAAACCCCAATGTGATCTTTCTACACACCTTAGAAAAGCTAAAATAGAAACACCTTTGAACAGCTGACAAACCCAACTGCTAGTAGTAATACGCAGCAGCTACATGTTTCATATATTGGAAGGGGGAATACAAAATTACCAGCCACTTGGAAAACACTTTGACAGTTTTCCATAAAATTAACATAATTGGAAAACAATTCAACAGTTTCTTATAATAAAGTTAACATATATTTGACATATGACCTAGCAATCTCACCTTGTGTGCATATGTTTACAGTAGCTCCCTTGTAATTGCCCAGGTGAGAAACTGTCAGAATGCCCTTCAACAGATGAAGGGATAAACTGTAGGGTGTTCATGAAAAAGAATACTGTTCACCTATTAAGAAGAAACTTATCTATATAAGGAATATCAACAATGTTTTTAAATACAGAAAATTACTAACCATTATTACTGAATCCCCCATAGAATCTGTTCTCCCCACCCACTGGCATTTAAATGTTAGTTTTTATTTTTTCCCTTTTATATGTCTTTCAACTCATTCAGAGTTACTAGTGTTCTCTCTGTTTTTCTTAGCTGCTCTAATTCTACAAGTAAAGGCCCCAGAGCTGAGGATGAGGATGTCTGAAGGACACAATTTATCTAACTTAAAGCAAAAGGAACTCAGGGAGGAATGTGGATATTTCCACAAAGCTGTTTCTACCTCCCTAACTCTTTAAAATGCTCTGTCTTCCGCATCTGAGCCCACAAATTGCTTATCCAATTATAGGTCACAGTAATATTTCCACACTTTCATCCTTCTAAACTAGAATGTAATGGAGTAAAAATCAGCTCCCCCTTAATAGAACCCATCACACCAGATGTTCAATTGCAACATTTTGGAAGAAGCACATGGCAGCAGCCCTGACTAATTGCTAGAGACACATTCAGGACAGGGGAGCTGCACCTAAGATCACCTATAAGGGAAATCCAAGTTCAGAAGTCATTAATTATTTTCTTGTATGTGAAACAAAAATGCACATGGTCAAAGCAATGAGCTTCTCCACTATGTTGCTTAGTTAATTTTGCATCTCATTATAGACTTATCTTCTCAGTGATAATGGAACTAGTTCTAAGGATGGCTACAAAATTCAGCCAGTATAATTGGCTATCTCTGTCCCTTATCTTAATATGACAAGCAGGGGACTCAGGTCACCTTGGGATAATCAGTATTAAAAATAAAATTTGTATGTATGTTTGATTCCCTATGTATTTGTGCTTTTCACTACTCTATAAATTTATCTCAAATCACTTTAGAGTATTCTTTTCTTCTAATTAGTCTGTGCCAAATTTTAATACCTAATGTTTTCCCCAGGTTCATGTTTTTTATATGCATCATTTCATTAATTGTCTCAATAGCACTATACGTTATATAGTAGATTAAGCAGTTACTAGCTGCTATAAGGTCTTAGGCATGCGACCTAAGATACCACACCTGGTAAAAGAAGGGAAATCATGGTTTGTATTAGTAATTAAGTTCACCAGAGGAAAGTCATTAGTAGAATGCCTGGCTCAGATTAAATGTATTCCAAACATTTATTATTATTATTATTATTATTGCAATATTACTATTTTCATTATGTCCATCTTTAAAGTGGCGCTTCTGAGAGACAATGTGATGCAAGACAATTCTGACCACTGACCCCATGTTCTTAGCACTGTTCTAATCTGCCTCTGGAACACCCACCTCACGGCCAGTTTTGAGTTTTACCGATCATTTGTCATTATTATTTCTCTTCTCCTCCACCTCCCTCAATAAAGCAAGAAAACAAAATATAAATGTGTGTATGTGTGTGTGTGTGTGTGTGTGCTATGTAGGTGGTGTTTCCTTTGAATGTAAACATCTTACAGAAAAACTCAGATTTTTCTAAATAATAAAATGATAACCATTTCTATAACCAACTTACTACAAAATGCTAGAAGTTATGCAACTATGCCATGATTCAAGCCGAGGAATAAGTGTTAATATGGTGGTAGAAGTTTCATGAATACAAAACATCAAAACAACAAAACTTCTCAAGCATAGAGGACAGGAACAAAAGTTAAAGATCTCATTTGTTTCATCAAGTATAAAACATCAAGTTGGGAGTAATTTTTATTAAAGGGAAAAAATACATTCAGAGTTTGATTTCACTTAAAAAACTAAACTGAATTTTGTTGTTTAACTTAGCAGATTTTTAGAAAACCTAGCATCATTTTCCTCTCTGTTGCTGCTCTTATACATTTTGCATTACTACTTTTTTATCATATACAAGAAAATAACGACTCAACATCATCAGTCACTGTAGGCACTCTAGCTGTGTTAAAGTTCAGAATTACACCTCAATATTTGTTGACTTTTAAAGATGTAGAGTCAAGTGAAATTTACTGTGTTTCCATTATGGCGAAGGAATGTGCCGGGTAGATCACAGTGCAGACAATCAGAGTCCTTGCATTCACCGGCATCAGTCTGGTAGAGAGAAAGATTATAAAGAGGCAAACAAAAAGGGTAGATGAAGGTTGGGCATGGTGGCTTACACCTGTAATCCCAGTACTCTGGGAGGCTGAGAAAGGAGGATCCCTTGAGCTCAGGAGTTTGAGAACAGCCTGAGCAAGAGTGAGATCCGTCTCTACTAAAAATAGAGAAGATTAGCCAGGTGTTGCAGCAGGAACCTGTAGTACCTGCTATCAGGAGACTGAGGAAGGAGGATCACTTGAGCTCAGTAGCTTGAAGTTGCTATGAAGAACACTGACACCATGGCATTCTAACCTGGGCAGCAGAATGAGACTCTGTCACATACACACACACACACACACACACACACATACACACACACACACACACACACACAGAATAGATGAAGAAATAATTTCTGAAAAGCTGATGTTTGAGCAGAGAGGTGAATGTACAGAATAACCCAAGAAATAAAGAAAGCCTCTATCCCAGGAAACAAGCACCAACACCCTAGAACAGGAATGGCCTGGAGACGAAACTAGCTCTTAGCAAGTTATAATGCATTTATGCAGCACCTACTCTGCTTCTCAAGAGTATGAGGAAGATCTAAAGACTGGCATAGCTTCTATAAAGCAGGCTTTCCAAAAATCAGTGGGGGCGTTTCAATTTCCTTTCTTAGAGATGAAGTCAATTTACTCATGGCATTCATTCAGTCAGGGTTATTTATTTATTTATTTATTTTCAGTTTCCCTCAGAACTTTACCAATTAGGAAACTCTAAATTGGTTTTCTTCCTTCTCTATATTTGCCTTTCTTTCTGGACCTCTGCTTTTTATAGTGCAGGGCCTAACATTATGAACTAGAAAATTTTCTTTTGTTACTTTTTTAATGTCATAATTCACTTTCTAAATGATTCAAGTCACTTTTATTTTTAGGAATATACCACTGTCTGTATAAAAGAGGTGGCACTGCAATTTATTAATTCTTTTTCTTATTATTTTAAGTTTAGAATAAATATATCTTCAGAATAAGTTTTTGCTATTCCCCATTTTCTCTTTTGCTCTCCCTTAGAAGCATTTAATGATTCCATTTTTATTTACAGGGAAATTCATTATTAAAAACAAAAAAAAAACATTAAAATACAGTGGATACTATACCAGAGTCCTTAAAACATTTGTGTGTTTCCCTACCTATGCTCTAAGTTAACTTTTTCTAATCTTTTCTTAACTTCATGGTATAATCAATTATAGATCTCAAAATCTTTTTTTAAATAGCATTCAATTTTATATCCCTGGGTCACTACCACAAAAGCAATCTCCTTGGGATGTACCTAATTTTCATGGCTATTCTTAGAATGGCTGTTCTAAGACCCCAAGTTGGCTGCTGAAACTCATATTGATTTCTGTCACACATTTTGAGAAAGCAATATTTCGAGAGACCAGCTGGAGAAGGGTCAGAGAGTGCAATGGAAAGAATACTGAAGGGGACAGTCAGAGCAGGTTGGAGGGCTGCCTTCACCACAAATGACTGGATGTCTCTGAGAAGTAGCTTCTGTAAGGAGTACCTTAGAACTTTGCTCCAAGACACACATCACATGTGACATGTGAACGTTCTCTTTAACATCTATTTGTGGGAAGGCAATGTAGCCTAGCATTGCAGTTGATGGTCTCTGGAGTCCAGGGGCCAGGCTTGAAATCTAATCTCCACTACTTAACAACCTCTGCAGTACTGGGCATAGTCTTTAATATCGCAAAGCTTGAATTTCCTTAGCTGTGAAATAATTTTAACTACTTCACTAGTTGCTGGTGGAAGTAAATGAAAAAATATAAATCTAAACCCTGGTAATGGTAGCACTCAATAAGCAAGAAAGTAGGTTATGCATTCCATTAAAGCATTAATTTAAGAGTGGTGAATTCTATTAACTGTCCATGAAAAAGTTAAACACCAAGAGGAATAATGACTACCTTGCTGACTTTGCTTACAAAGATAACAATTATTCTGTACTTTATAGCTGAATGAATGAAACTATCATACATAAATAGAATGACAGAGAAGGTATGTTAGGGATGTTTCATTAAGTGAAGACCCAGGACCAGGTGACTTCACTGGTTAATTCCACCAAACAGCTAATAAAGAATTAACACCAATCTTCCCCCAAATTCTTCCAAAGACCTAGATGGGAGTGAACACTTCCAAACTAATTCTATTAGTCCAGGATTACTCTAAACCCAAAGTTAGACAAAGACACTATAAGAAAACTATAGGCCTGTGTTTTTTATTAATATTGATGCAAAAGTCTTCAAAAAATACTATTAAATGGAATTCAACAGCACATAAAACAATTATACACTATGGCAAAGTAGAATTTATTCCTGGAATGCAAAGACAATTCAATATATGAAAATCAGTCAATGTAATATACCACATTAACAAAATGAAGAAAAAAAATCACATGATCATTTCACTTGACACAGAAAAAGCATCTGGCAAAATGCAACAATTTTTCATGATGAAACATTCAAAAAACTCAAAAGGAAACTCAACATAATAAAGGCGACATTCAGCAAGTCCATAGCTAACAACAAACTTGATGTTTAAAGACTAAAAGCTTTTTCTAGTAAGACCAGAAACAGGACAAGATGTCTGTTCTCACCACTTCTATTCAACACACGTGTATAATCAAGGGTAATCCCGAGGTTTTTGCACATGTCAGTATTTCCTTTCTTCTGTAGGCTGAATAACATTCCATTGCATGTATATGTACCACTTTATCTTTTCATTCCTTGATAGACATTGCCCAGGCAACAAAAGCTAAAACAGACAAATGAGACTATACCAAACTTAAAAACTTCTGCATATCAAAATAAACAATCAATAGAGTGAAAGGGAATCTAAAGAATAAGAGAAAATATGTGAAAATCAGTTACAGTACAACCTCTATAGTTGACCACATTCATGCACTGACCACCTCCTTAAGCTGAATTTTCATAGACTGGACATACACACATGTATGTTATCAGTATTGTAGGGCTAGTTTCTTATGTGGACCACCTCCATATGTTGACCAGTTTACTATAACACCTTGGGTGGTCAACTTACAGAGGTTCTACTAAAACTTCATGACAAAGTGTTAACATCCAGAATCTATAAAGAACTCTAAACTCAACAACAATAGAAGAAATAACCCAATTAAAAAATGGGCCAAGGACGTGAATACATTTGTTCAAAAAATAATATGTAAATGGCTAAAAAAGCATATGAAAAAATGCTAAACATCACTAGCCATTAGAGAAACGCAAATCAAAACTAAAATGAGATCACTTCACACGTGCTAGGCTAGCTACTGTAAATAAATAAAAAAGAAAGAAAACAAATCAAAACAAGCAAAGTAAGTGTTGATGAAATGTGGAGAAACTGGAATTCTTATACTGTTGGGTGGGGAAAATGGTGCAACTACTTTAAAAAATAGTATGGCTTTCCTCAAAAAAATAAAAATAGAATTATTCTATGATCTAGCTTTCTTTTTACATCTTCTTTCCTTTTATTGAAAAAAAAAATTTTAGAAAACAGCAGTTAATAAAGGCCATAAACAAATCAACAGGGATATGCTAGTGGAAAACAGACAATACAAAACTAAAATTGCTATTGGCTCCTTTAACTGGATAAGAGCACAAAATGTAACAGGCAGAAGGTCTGTTTTAAATTAAAAAGCTATGATTTTCTGTTAAGTCTCCCCAAGTCAGATTTATACACACCCATATAAATGGTGTGTAAAGGAAAGCCGTCATACACAAGAAGTTGTACCCTGAATTCTTCAAGGGAAACAGCTATTGAAATAGGAATTAATACAGAGTCAGCAACAGGTTAATGATTTTTAAAATTGAGTCTTCAAATGCTGCATGGCACAAAGCTACACCATACAAAATACTATTAGTTTCAAAGGAAAAAGTCTGCACGATTTTTAGCAAAAATGCCTTTCCAGAAAAGCAAATCAAAACAACACAATCAGCAGACTAAGAAGGCTACAGCTGGACAGAAGCTACAATATATGGTTGCATATCATAATAGAATTTTTCACAAGAGATGGAAGAAGCAACACTAATGCTTACCATTGAAAAGATAAACAAATTGGTACATATACTTACAATGGAATATTATTTAGCCTAAAAAAGAAAAGAAATACTGACACAGGCAAAAGCATGGATGAACCTTCAGGATATAGTCCTCAGTGAAAGAAGCCAGTGACAAATGTTGACCACTACATAATTCCACTGGGTCATAGCTTTCATGTGAAAGCCCCATGATCATATCAATGTACACAGCTATGATTTACTAAAAAAAAATAAAAATAATAAAAAAATAAAATAAAATAATAAAATATATATATATAAAATTCCACTTACATAAAGTATCTAGAGTAGTCAGATTCATAGAGACAGAAAATACAACAGTGGTTTCCAATAGCTGGGTAAAGGAGGCACAGGGGGAATTATTGTGTAATAGGTACAGATTTTGTTTTGCAAAAGCAAAGAGTTCTGTAGACTGGTGGCACACATATGAATGTTATAACCCTAGTGAACTGTTCACTTAAAAAAGTATACTAAGACATGTGCTATTTAAGGCATTATGTCTAATTAATAATCATTTCACAAATCATTTCACAAAGCAACAATCATTTTCTTTGTAAGTCTGCATTTCTATATAGATATTTAGCATACTTCCTTATTTTTTAGGAGACACTGTTATAAAAACATAAGAAAAATTAAAACTTGGCTTGGCACGCCTAGCACAGTGGTTATGATGCCAGCCACTTACACCAAGCCTGGTGGATTTGAATGCGGCCTGGGCCAGCTAAACAACAATGACAGGTGCAACAAAAAAATAGCCGGCACCTGTCATTGTTGTTTAGCTGACCCAGGCCACATTCGCACCTGTAATCTCAGCTACTTGGGAGGCTGAGGCAAGAAAATTGCTTAAACCCAAGAGTTTGAGGTTGCTGTGAGCTGTCACACCATGGCACTCTACCCAAGGGCAACATAAATAAGACTTTATCAAGAAGAAGGAAGAAGGAAGAAGGAAGAAGGAAGAAGAAGAAGAAGAGCTGAAACTATTATTTTGCTCTCCTTTTGCACAAATGCCTTAAGCAAAAAGACTTAATATCATAAGACCTCTGTTGCCACAAGATGCCAAAGAGATTGGTTTGCTTAAAGTGATCAAGGAAAAACTAATTTGGGATACATAGACTCTCCAACAAAAGAAGAAATTAAAGGAAAACTGCATTTATGGCTCTTTGCCACACACCATTAAGTTATTTTGAAACCTTCTCCTTTAATAACAGAGGTTGCACACATATCACCATTCTATTTTCAAACCAAATAAACTCACTGAGTTATTAATGATGTAAACTGCTACCATCTGATTGTGGTTTCAAAAATGATCTTTGAAATCTGTGCTATCAAGTTCTAAGAATCTATTTTCTGCCTGAAATATACTAGCCAGGGGTACATATTACTATTAAGCACATCAAAACAAAATTATGGAGTTTCTTATAATGATTCATTAATCTGCTGGTTACAAAAGAAAACTTTTGCAAGAAATATTGAAGGAGAAGTGAGTAAACAAATATTCCATGCAGATTTCTAAGCACAGCTAAGGATCGTATCAGCATAGTGTATCATCTTATGTGTCTTCTTTCAAGCATATTTTTCTTCCCTTATTTATGTGTACTTGTGATGGGCACAGACCATTCCATCTTAAATGACTTTTTAATTTTTTCCTTCAGTTATAAAAGGTGATTTTATGAGAAAAGTGAAAAATACCAGGAACTGACAGGGAGAGATAAGAAGTGCTGTGTTAGACCCTTTTCAATATTTTAGGTGCTTATTTTTGTTCTGCTCAGCATGGGCTGGTCTCATTCTCTCTGAAGCAGAAGTTACTGAAGATATCTGACAGAATTATAAGAAAAGGGACATTTTAAAATAAGTCTATACTCTTGCTTTTCTGACAAGCCTGTAGAAGCCAAGAAAAAGGCCAATTTGCAGACTCAGTCTAGAGAAAAAAAAAATGCTTAGTCAGTGCTTCCAGGAGAAAACCTGATGGCCCAAGATGAAACATTAATGCATACAGCTTGCCTTCTGCAAGTACAAATCAGTATTACACAGTCCTTCTTCAGTTGTGCATCCTAAACCCCTCACTCTGGTCCTGCTCCTACCTGATGCATAGACGTGATGCTCCTTGGCTTTTAAAAATGATGCATATCCATTTCTATTACATGCATTATAAAATCATTACTAAAAAGCTGAATACTATGAAATAATATTAGGAGAATTTAAATAGCCAGCACAGTAACCCTTTAAGTAACTTGGTCAATAAAGTGCTATCAGCATCACGAAGTTACAATCTTATACTACAGGAGTGTATGCACATGTGCATGCACACACAACTTTATAATCCTTTTATTCCTTGAGACAATCATGCCTGAGGCTATTTTTCCAGGCTTTCTCCAGCCTTCCCCTTTGCATGTCATCTTCTTGAGGCATTAAATGCCAGACTGTACAATATGTCACTTTCAGACTGTGATAGTCCGCTTCTTGTCATGACCCTGAAGAATAGCACAGCCCCAAAAAGGAAGGAAGGAGTCCCTAAGCTATAGTACAGAGGAAAACTGCCTGCTAGAAATGGATCAACTGTACTGGTCTGTTCAATGAGTGAAAAAACAATGTTTTGTTGTGTTAAACCACTGAAATTTTGGGGTTGATTACAGGAGCTAAAGTTAGGCTAATACTACAAAATATAATAAATTACCCGGATATTTATTTAACTCAAGGATCATGATAGCACTAGGTTTTTGATGACTAGATTAATAACTCCCTGTGTGGCCTCCAACAAATCTTCTATGCAAACTGAAGATAATGCCTACATTATTAAGAATATTGTGAGAGGGATTTGGATTAAAAATGGCGGCAAAGTAACAGCTTCCCTGCAACTGGGCACAGAGAATCTGGGGAGAGAGAACTCCAGGCATCTCTGGCTGGTGGGATCTGCCTATAATCATCCCTTTGAGGATACAGGGAGCCAGCAAGGGACTTCTGGACCCCAAGAGGAAGACAAAAACAGCGGAGAACTGGCAAGTGGTGGCATGTGTTCCATCGACCTAATCACCCCGGAAACCATGAGTACAAGCAGCAATGAGACTGCAAACCGGAAGGGCCTTACCTGTGAACTGTTTTGGTGCTCTTGGACTTGGCACTCAGTTGAACTGCCTTGGGGAGAGCTTGAGCAGGAGTGTGGAGAACTTTGGGCATTGTCTGGGGCCACTGAGCCACTGAGCTGGGCGCAGGAAGCCATTGGGAAAGAACTGCCCCGGCAAGCTCTGCCCTCAGGGTCCCAGAGCAAGGATCGGGCCGGACAAAGTAACCTAGTGACAGAACAGCCTAAAGGCAGAGAGTGAGCTGCCTTACAGCCTTAATCCTTGGGGCAGAGTGAGATGGTTTTGGCACACTGGAGCCTTAATCTGTTGCCCTGGGTAGAGTGCCGTGATGACACAGTTCACAGCAACCTCAAACTCCTGGGCATGATGCCGCCCAGACCTCCGTAAGAGCTGTGCAGCAACCCCTGACCGATGACCTGCACCCACTGGGCCTCTGCATTCCCTGACCAAAAACTGCGGGAGCCATGCAACCCTGCATCATCCCTCCTGTGTCCTCCAAGCCTCCACACTAGCCCATGAATCTGGCCAGGGACTCTGGGAGATGCGAGCCCTCTGGAGCCCTCCCTTCCCCTGCACAGAGCCCTTCTCCCGGCCAGAGATTGCTGGAGCCGTGGGCTCTTTTTGCCAAAATCACTGGGCGCCAGGCACTCCCAGAACTGTGCGCATCACCCCCAGCCCTGTTGCTGGATCTGGGTATGTCACACACCAGAGCTGCTTCCACAACCAGAACTCCCTAGCTAGAGCAGCCCCAGAGGAACTACACAGGGTCACTCCC
>CAUYPK010098155.1:0-34103 GCA_963574355.1 Loris lydekkerianus | reverse complement strand
ACCCAAGTATCAGTTTAAATTATTTTTGAGTAGTAGAACTACAAATATTTTTTTTCTGTGTGCTTGACTAGAAGTAGATCCATCGAGCTACTTCCGCATAGCAACGACTCAGCAAGGCCCGGCCTGAAACTGCCTCTACCTGGATACAACCAACGTGGTACCATGCCACTGGCCCAACCCTGTCACGCACCTCTTCCCCGGCCTTCTTTCCCCACCCCTTCTCCACAATTAATTAATTAATTTAAAAAAAAAAAAAAAATGGAGCCATTCCCCTTCAGTCAGCACAGACTGCTGAGAATGCTATTTTGTTCCTAGGCTATTTTTAAGCAAGTTATGCAATTATGACAAGATCATGCCTTCAAGCTACTGTATATAAAGGCTATGCAATAAAGCTGAGATTGCTTGTTCCTTCTGAAGAAAAGCCCTCCTGAGCCCGCCGTTCTATGTCTCCTTTTTCCATCCTGCGCCAGTCTACTCCCAGGATTTCTAATAACTTTTGCCAGGCAGGTTGCTGGCAGCTGTAAGCTCTGATGCCATAGCACTCTACTGAGGGTGACATATTGAGATGCTATCTCCAAAAAAAAAAAAAAAAGAAAAGAAAACATACAAGTCTAAAGTCAAAAAAAAAAAAAAGAAAAGAAAACATACAAGTCTAAAGTCAAAAAAAAAAAAAAAGAAAAGAAAACAAACAAGTCCTAGCTACTCAAGAGGCTGCGGCAAGAGGATCACTTGAGCCCAGGAGTCTGAGGTTGCTGTGAGCTGTGACATCACCACACTCTATCCAGTGTAACAGAGACTCTGTCTCAAAAATAAAAACTTTTCTTTTAATTTAAAAATGTTTTTCAAAAGTAATTTATATAGGGTGGCACCTGTGGCTCAAAGGAGTAGGACACCAGCCCCATATGCCAGAGGTGGCGGGTTCAAACCCAGCCCCAGCCAAAAACTGCAAAAAAAAAAAAAAAAAAAAAAAAAAGTAATTTATATAGTAAAAAAATTGGGCTAACATAGCCATCACTTACCATGTTCAACATTTTCTTCAAATACAACACAAGTCCCAAGAGTATCTGCAGAAAAAAATGCAAAGGCAAGCTGTTGAGAAATAAGAGCTACTTTCTCTGAGACATATATTTAAAACAAGGAATTCCATCTATCTTTACAGTCCCCAAACCCAGGGCTATGGACCAGAAGTGGTCTGTTAGGAACTGGCTGCGTAGCAAGAGGGGAGAGGGTGCTAGCAAGCTCTGTTTGTACTCACACAGCCATTCCCGTTCACATCACCCCCTGAGCTCTGTTTCTTGTCAACTAGGTAGGAGCATTAGATTTTCATAGGAGCACAACTCTAAGTCTAAACTGTGCCTGGAGAGCTCTAGGTTGCATGCAAACTTCTTTTTTTTTTTTGAGACAGAGTCTCACTTTGTCGCCCTTGCTAGAGTGCTGTGGCATCACAGCTCATAGCAACCTCCAGCTCTTGGGCTTAGGCGATTCTCTTGCCTCAACCTCCCAAGTAGCTGGGACTACAGACGCCCACCACAACGCCCGGCTATTTTTTGTTGTTGTTGCAGTTTGGCCAGGGCCAGGTTCGAACCCTTGGTATATGGTGCTGGCGCCCTACTCACTGAGCAACAGGTGCTGCCCGAGGCTGCAAACTTCTTAAGAGAATCTCATTCCTGATGATCTGAGGTGAAGAGGTAATGTGCCTGAATTATCCCAAAACAAGATTGGAGACAGCTGATCTGACATCCTCCTACCTTCATACTCCCCAGCAAAGACATAGCTGTCCACTTGCAGAATGGGCCTCTCAGTGTCAATCCCCTACAACACAATAAAGAATCATTAAAAATATCATCATTAGAAAACACCTTCAACAGGTAACCTAACTTTGCTACCCAGGAAACTGATCTCCAAAACTGGAGAACCCCTCTAGAGCAGGGGTCCTCAAACTGCAGCCCGCAGGCCACATGAGGCAGTATGATTGTATTTGTTCCTGTTTTGTTTTTTACATCAAAATAAGATATGTGCAGTGTGCGTAGGAATTTGGTCATAGGTTTTTTTTAAACTATAGTCCGGCCCTCCAACGGTCTGAGGGACAGTGAACTGACCCTCTGTTTAAAAAGTTTGAGGACCCCTGCTCTAGAGCATCTTGCCTTAGCAAGTACAAGATAAATTACAAGTACTCTGATCACTGCAGCTACAACTAGATAATGACTTAATTCACACCCCAGTGGCAAGGTCAAAGACTTTAAAGTGATGAAACAGATGGCAAGCATCACAGCTAAAGACAACCGCAGAGGCCTTTGAAATCCTTTCTTAGTAGGTATTTTTCCTCCATTCTCTTATGCATGTGCCTGTCTTCCCATCACTCTGTTTCTCCCTCCCTGCTTTCTAAAATATGTATTTAAAAAATAACAGGCCAGTGTGGTGGCTCACATCTGTAATCCCAGCATTTGGGAGGCTGAGGTGGGTGGATTCCCTGAGCTCAAAGGTTTAAGACCAGCCTGAACAAGAGCAGGACCCTGGTCTCTAAAAATAGTATGTGTTGTGCTGGGCGCCTGTAGTCCTAGCTACTCAGGAGGCTGAGGCAAGAGGATCACTTGAACCCAAGAGTTTGAGGTTGCTGTGAGCTAAGACGCCACAGCACTAAACCAAGGGTGACCAAGTGAGACTCTGTCTCAAAAAATAATAATAAATAAATAAACAAGACATGTTTTTTCTTTTCTTTTCTTTTCTTTTTTTTTTTTTTTGAGACAGAGCCTCAAGCTATCGCCCTGAGTAGAGTGCTGTAGCCTCACAGCTCACAGCAACCTCCACCTCCTGGGCTCAAGCGATTCTCCTGACTCCGCCTCCCAAGTAGTTGGGACTACAGGCGCCCGCCACAACGCCCGGCTATTTTTTGGTTGCAGCTGACATTGTTGTTTGGCGGGCCCAGGCTGGATTCGAACCTATCCGCTCAGTTGTATGTGCCTGGAGCCTTAGTGATTTGAGCCACAGGCGCTGAGCCAAGACATGTTTTTTCTTTTAATCTTTTTGTTTTCTTTATAACCAACAAACTCCTGAGATAAAAACGTGTTTTTTCAGTATATCTTACTAATCTATACTAAAACGCTACCTCCTCCAGAACACCCCATGCACATATTCAGACTCTCAAGCCAAGTTGTGCCTTTTCTCCTATCTGCTCCCACAGTCCCCTCTGTACTTCTACCGTGATCCCTAGGGTTCGTTCCTTTGTAAGGTGAAATAATGACAGCTAGAGGTAAATAGATTATTTCACCACTTTTATTTTAAATTTAAGAAAATGAAAAAATAATGGATTTAAGAAAATCTACAACAATCTTCCAATTCTAGAAGACTCACCAAAATCTTGCATTTATTTCCACATTTTGAGAGAAAGTCCGAATCAATAATCCCCGACAATTCCACCAGAACCAGCTGCTCCTGGTGTGGTGGAAGAAAGAAGGGTTAACACGTACGCCAGGGAGCAGGAAGAGGCAATTAACAAGAGAAGCCAGAAATCCCCACGGTAATGGTCCCACCTCTGTGAAAACCGGGCCCTTCCCCGTACTCCCCCATTCTAACCGCCGCGGGGCAATGCGGGCTGAGACTGGACGCTCACCGGCCCCGTGGGCCCAGGGGCAATAAGCCGGTGGCGCGCCGCGGGCCTGCCCCCGGCCTCCGATTCCCAGACTCCCTTCCCCCACACAGCCACCACAGCCATCACGGCCACCACGGCCACCACGGCGCAAGTTCCGGCCTAAAGCATACTACCTCTTCTTCCTCCTCTTCTGTGTCCTCGGGACTCCGCTCTAAGGCCGCTGCCATGGCCCGCACCTCCTCAGAGCCTCCGGGTCATTCGCCACGCCCGCCGAGAGCCGCCATCTTGAATGCGGGCAACAGCTCTCAGTGTTCTCACCGCGCAAGCCACTCCCGCCAGAATTCGAGATGGCGGCCGCCGGCCGGACGGTGGCCGCGGGCGCCCAGAAGGGCTCCCTCCTTGCTTAGTGCCTGAGAGCGGGAACCGGGCCAACGCTGACGGCCCTGCATGCGGCTGGGTTACGCAGGATACCCCTGCAGGGGAGGTCAGCGACCTTGGGAACCGCCAGGCTCCCGGCCCAGCTGGGTAGAGAAGACTGGCGAGGCAGAGGGGACAAAGGTGCAAGTGAGGAAGGCATGGTGTGGACACAAGCCTTGCGTTGACCAGAGCACATTTCTTGGAAATAAATTTTTTAGTACTGTGTGAGTGCTAATTCTCCCTGCATCCTCGCCCCAATCCAGCTTAAAGGCGTTCAAATTTAACAGGACCGCACAAGGAGGGATGAAAATAGAAAGTGGGCTTGGGTTTCAGGCCTGCAGGGAGCTTAGGATAGAGAAGTATATGAACACACCCAACCAAGTGCTGTACGAGATACGGACTGTTAGGAGACTACAGAAAAACTCGAGCATGACAAGTTTCAAACAGGATTTTCTTAAAGCAGCTCATAGATTTTTTCTGCTTAAAAAATAATTGATCGGCTGTGAGCTAGGCTGAGGCCATGGCACCCTAGCCCCTGCAAGAGAACAAGACTGTCTCAAAAAAAAAAAAAAAATTAATTTTGTACTTGATTTAGGATGATTTAGAGCTCATGAGCTTTAGAATATAATACTTGTCGGCTTCTACTGCATTCATTATTAGCTGCAAGACGTTGGGCAAATTGGTTATTTTGAGGATTAAATCAGATAATACGTATAAGGTCAATTGATCCTAGTATTCGTCACTTAGTAAGATTTAATATGCATTTAATCTATTAGTAGCATATAAAATTTTTCAGTTTTATGGCTTTCTAAAAATATTTTGGTATATATTCTTCTACACTTCTTTCTATATATACAGACAAACCTTCTCCCTCACTCAAATGTGTTCAAATTGTACATCTGTATTTAACTTGCTTTTTTTTTTCACTCATTGTTGAGACGCAGAAAACACCACCCCAAAATAAAGGCCTCAGAAGCAAAAATTTTTCTCTGAATTTCTTCTCTCATCCTGTCAAGTCCCACTCTCTCCCAGGCTAGCCATAGAAACTAGAATTCCGGGCCGTGCCTGTGGCTCAAGGAGTAGGGAGCTGGCCCCATATATGGGAGGTGGTGGGTTCAGGTGTTGGGTTCAAACCCAGCCCAGCCAAAAAAAAAAGGGGGGGGGGCGGTGCCTGTGGCTCAAAGAAACTAGAATTCCTCTTCCCCTAGCTGGAGTATAGAAACCAGAAACCTTTGTCACGAAAGCCAGTCATAAATAAAAATGTTACTCTAACTTTCAGTGCTTGCTCGCTTGCTTGCTTGCTTGCTTGCTTGCTTGCTTGCTTTCCTTTCTTCCTTCCTTCCTTCCTCCCTCCCTCCCTCCCTCCCTCCCTCTCCTTCCTTCCTTCCTTCTTCCCTCCCTCTCCTTCCTTCCTTCCTTCCTTCCTTCCTTCCTTCCTTCCTTCCTTCCTTCCTTCTTTGTTTTTTATTTTTGTTTTGGAGTTTTGGCTGGGCTGGGCTTAAACCCACCACCCTTGGCATATGGGGCGGGCACCCTACTCTTTGAACCACAGGCACCGCCCTCTGTCAGTCTTTCTGTGTAAAAACTGGTCATAAAGAAAATATCTGACCTATCTTGTTTGTAAGTCATAAGACCCTCATTCCAGAGAGAGCTCTGACACATACCCAGAAGGAAGGAATGCTGTCCAGAGAGACCAAGAAGAATCTAGATAAACTAAACAGAGTCAGATTGTTGGGTTTCCCCACTCAGACTATTTGAATTAGATCATACGATCATTACCCCCCCCCCCTTTTTTTTTGAGACAGTCTCACTTTGTTGCCCTTGGTAGAGTGCTGTGGTATCATAGTTCACAGCAACCTCAAACTCTTGGGCACAAGTGATTCTCTTGCCTCAGCCTCCCCAGTAACAGGGACTACAGGTGCCCACCACAACACCTGGCTATGTTTAGATATGGGGTCTTGCTCTTGCTCAAGTTGGTCTTCAACCTGTGAGCTCAGGCAATCCACCTGCCTCAGCCTCCCAGAGTGCTAGGATTATAGGTGTGAGCCAGGACCATACCATTTTTATCCAATTGTTTGCTACCCAGCTGTTTATACTTTGTTGAACTTAAGCATAAAAATGGACAATTTTCCCTTTTATCTTTGGGTCTATATTCTGAAGGCTCTTGTGTATAAATATTAAATAAATTTGTACAGTTTCTCCTGTTAATCTGCATCTTGTCAGTGATTTTTCAGCAAACCTTCACTGGGCCAATGGGAAAGTTCCTACATTATCATGGATGTTTTTTCATGATTAATATAGATTGACATCTAATTTTTTTGTAGCTGCATATTATTTGATTTCTTGTTTTGTTTTGTAGTTGGGGATGAGTGCAGATGTGTTGCCTAGGCTATCCTCAAACTCCTGGGCTCCAGTGATCCTCCAACCTCAGCCTCTCCAAGAGTTGGGACTATAGCATCGTGGTATACTATTTGTTGTGTGAGTGTGCTGTCATTCAATTCATTTATTTATTTATTTTTGAGACAGAGTCTCAAGCTGTCACTCTGGGTAGAGTACTACAATCACAGCTCACAGCAACCTCCAACTAAGGCTCAAGCCATCCTCTTGCCTCAGTTTTTCTATTTTTAGTAGAGATGGGGGTCTCACTTTTGCTCAGGCTGGTCTCGAACTGGTGAACTTAAGTAATCCACCTGCCTCAGCCTCCCAGAGTGCTGGGACTACAGGTGTGAGCCACCAAGCCTGGCCTTAATCCTCTGTTTTTAACATTTATTCAAAATTTGTGGATATTATAAACATTTTAGTAAACACCTTTGATTGTATTGCCCAATTGCCTAATTAAATGACTAGGATTTCATAGCTTAAAAAAAAAGTAGAAGGAACACTGGACCTGTTAGAAGGTACATTTGAATTCTAACTCTGAAACTAAATAATTATGAGTTGGGATAAGCTGCTGTACTTTTCCAACCTCAATTTTCTTATTTATCAAACAAAGATTAAAATATGTACACTTACTATGTATTTTCTGTTCAAAAAGCAATTATTAGATCATGTACCTAAAAATGCTTTGTAAGGTTGGGTGGCGTAGCTTATGCCTATAATCCTAGCACTCTGGAAGGTCAAGCTGGGTGGATTGCCTGAGCTCAGGAGTTCGAGACCAGCCTGAGCCTGAGTGAGACTCCCATCACTAAAAGTAGCCAGGCATTGTGGCAGACACTTGTAGTTCCAGCTACTTGAGAGGCTGAGGCACCAGGATCACTTGAGCCCAAGAGGTTGAGGTTGCTGTGAGCTACGATGCCACAGCACTCTACCTAGGGTGACAAAGTGAGACTATCTCAAAAAAAAAATATGTTTGATTTGCAAGGTCAATGTAGTAACTCAAAAGGTCCCTTTCAAATAAACAAGCCTCATACTTCTCACCACGGTTATTTATATTTGGTATTTTGGGAATAAGTATCATTTTTGTTTATTTTTAATGATTTACAAAAGGGCAAAGAGTTAAAAGTAAGCCTTCCCTTCTTGTCACCCAGTTCCTTTTTCTGTAGGCGGTATTTTTTACTTGTTTCTTATGTATCCTGTCAAAGGTTTTCTTTGTATTTATAAAAATGTGTATATAGAAAATCTGTAAGTTAATCTTAATATTATAATATGGCACACAGACTGCAAAACCATTCCCTTGGGAGGAAAGAAGACATCATAGCATTAGCTCTATGACATAGAGCTCATGCCCTATAAAAATAAGCTTAAAGTTTGGAATCTCTCTCACACTAAAAACAGGAGCTTGGCTCGGCGCCCACAGCACAGTTTTGGCGCCAGCCACAAACACCAAGCCTGGTGGGTTTGAACCCAGCCTAGGCCAATTAAACAACAATGATGACTGCAACAAAAAATAGCTGGGTGTTGTGGTGGGTGCCTGAAGTCCCAGCTACTTGGGAGGCTGAGGCAAGAGAATTGCTTGAGCCCAAGAATCTGAAGTTGCTGTGAGCTGTGATGAAATGACACTCTACCAGGGGTGACAAAGTGAAACTCTGTCTCTAAATAAATAAATAAATAAATAATCAAGCTCTTGTCCAGTTAATAAAAGGGGCTGCATACAAAATTATAATAATATTATTAAAATAAAAAAAGAAGAGTAGAAGCAGCTAGTTTTATTAAACTGAACAGGAAAGAGAAAATTGCTTAGAGTGATCAAAGAAAAATCTTTGAAAGCTGGATCAGGGTAGACACCATGGTGGCTGTACAGAAGTATTATTTCTGGATCCAAGTTGGCGTAAGGATCTATGTTTGAGAAAGAGAAAATTTTCTTTAAGTGTCAAGTGTTAATAGGTTGCTTGAACTGAACCAACTTTAAGCCTTGTTGGTGAAAATGAAGGCTATTCAGACAGAAATAATTTGATAGAGGTTTACTGGAAACCAAATATGAGGATCAACCCAGGAAGACACATGGACAAAATTGGGAGTGTTCTGGAGTCTGTTATATAATAGAAGGCTTTTTTTAGGAGAGTTTGGAAGAAGGGATACCAAAGTTATCCCTTTTCATTGGAGGGTATAATCACTGACTACAGATTAGAACATAAAGGCTAAAATGTCTGTTTGCAAGATAGTAAAACTATGATTCAGAAATAAAACAGTATCTTTTTCAGGTTAGGCATTAATCAGTATGTCAACAATTTAAGGAACTCATGATAAGATTCTTTACTCAGGGACAGGATGTCGCCATGAACCACAAAACCTCCCCAGAGTGGGTTAATGTGGAACCCTATTTACTTTGAAAGTAAACTGCTAAATGTGACCTATAGGTTATCAGCCTCTTGACAGTCTCACAAGGTAATTATTATCAAGAATGATGTTCGAAATATTTAACAACTAGCTAGTAGACACAGACACTCCACCATGCTTGAGTAGGGTCCTGGGAAAGCTGGGTCATGGAGAGGATAGGAGTGAGCTCAAGGCATGGGCCAGTTGCTTTTTATTGATTGATTTGGGAAAATTCCACTAATTTAACAACCGGCATGGTTTTACCAGTGCATGGCAGCTAAATATTAGCCTCCAATGGTCTAATTTCCATTTTACACATTGGAAAACTAAGACTTAGAAAGTTAGGATGCTTGCTTGTCTGACTTACTATAATCTATTCTGTCGTCTTTTCTAGGAAAGTAGGAGAACCTGAGGTCACCTGGTAGAGAAGGCAACCCCTGCATCAGGCCCCTTGGGGCCAAAGGAATGAGATGGAGCATCCTCTCCTAACAGAGCTGAAGGGCAAAGAACTAGGTTGCTGTGCACCTGATAAAACCGGGTCAGCTGTGTCACTCTTGGGCAAACCTCAGTCACATTAGGATCAGTAACCTTTGCTCTATGAAACTTGTTCATTACTATCATATAATATATTCTCCATCTCTTTTTGATGTGTTCTTTGCTATACTTTTTAGCGTGTGAATTGCAACCACAGACTTGGATATATCAGAAAAACCATGTTTCTTTACTTTCCTTAAATCAAATTAAACTTGACTCTGAACCTCTGTTATATCAGGCTGGCAGGAAAATTTAATTTCTGTCAATTTCATCTCCTTTTCACCCCTAGATCATGCACAGTGTTTGAAGAAACCTCTGCAGTCTTCAGCCTACGTTGGTTACTGCTGAGATTTCCATGGTTGAAACCACACACACATTCTTGAAATGCAGGGACTCTGTTTTAGCAGAGTATGGGAATCCCTGCTATGTTTGGAAACCCCAAAGTTTAGAAGTCCAGTCTTTCTAAATAAACCATGCTTAGTCTGGGCATTGCTCCAGGACCCTAGTAGGTAGAAGGAAGACATTCCAAGTTACATTCTTGTTTTATTTATTTATTTATTTTTTTTCAAGTTACATTCTTTCTCAGCCTAAGGATACCTCCATTTCTTCTACAATTTTTAATAAATGGACTCCTCCCCTATTCTCTCCCAGTCATCTAGCATAATTTCTTCAGGGAGCTCAGACTAACAATAAACAGGAAAAGGAACAAGTACCTTCAGCTTTCCTTTTTTTTTTTTTTTTTTTTAGTTAGGGTCTCACTCTGTTGCCCAGACTAGAGTGCCATGGCATCAGCCCAGCTCACAGCATCCTCAAACTCCTGGGTTTAAACAATTCTCCTCCTGCCTCATCCTCCTGAGTAACTGGGACTACAAGTGCTTGACATGACACTGGCTAATTTTTTTTATTTTTAGTAGAGATGAGTCTGGCTCTGGCTCAGGCTGGTCTCGAACTCCTGAGCTCAAGGGATCCTCCTGCCTTGGCCTTCCAGAGTGCTAGGATTACAGGAGTGAGCCACTGCTCATGGCCCAACTTTCCATTCTTTAAGCATCTCAGATAAAGAAATATAAATGACCTAGCTATCTTCTTGTAAGGGATAAAGGAGAAAGTAAAGGGCATTAGTGTCTTTGTACATTACCCTGCCATACTAACAAAATCTTTTGAAAAATTCAACCCTGGCCAGGCATGGTGGCTCAAGCTTGTAATCTCAGCACTTGAGAGGCCGAGGCAGATGGATTGCCTGAGCTCACAGGTTTGAAACCAGCCTGAGCAAGAACAAGACCCCATCTCTAAAAGAAATAGCCAGGCACTGTGGTGGGCACCTGTCATCCCAGCTACTTGGGAGGCTGAGGCAAGAGAATCGCTTAAGCGTAGCTATGAGCTGAGACGACAGGGCACTCTACCAAGAGCAAAAAAGTGAGACTCTGTCTCCAAAAAAAAAAAAAAAAAAGGAGAGAGAGAGAGAGAAAGAGAAAAAAAGAAAAATTACCCCTGTCAAACATGTTGGTTTTAAGAGTCAAAGAGGCCAGCCAGGCCTGGTGGCTCACACCTTTAATCCTAGCACTTTGGGAGGGCACATCTGGGGAATCACTTAAAGCCAGGAATTCTAGACCAGCCTAAGTAAGAGTAAGACTCTGTCTACAAAAACTGAGAAAATTAGCAAGCCGTGGTGGTGTGTACCTGTAGTCCCAGCTGCTCAGGAGACTGAGGCTGGAAGATCACTTGAGCCTGGGAGTTTGAGAGATTACAGTGAGGTATCATGAGGCCACTGCACTCTAGCCTGGGCAACAGAGCTACACCTTGCCTCACTTAAAAAAAAAAAAAAAAAGACAAAAAAGAATAGAAAGGATTTGTTCAGATGTAAGGTCATTATAACCTGGGAGCTAGACAGGTGGTGGCAGTGGCTATGCCTATACTCTGGGAAGCTCGTGTGGTTCCTGGAGTGGAGGCAGAGGGGAGGGGTAGTGAGTGGCATGAAAGATAAACAGTCTAAGTGTTGTTGAAGTCCTATAAGGGAAGAAAGTCATCTCAAAGTGTTCTCAGTGAAGAATTTCTACCTCTAGGAAGGATGGGTGACAAATGTGGGAAAAGTTACAAGTCAGAATAGGAGAAAAACTACATGGCTTTCTGCAGGCACAATTGGAGCTAGTAGAGAAAAATCTGCACCTGTAATTTGGAGGGTAAAAGCCATTTTTTGCAGTTCATTTTATTGTCATTAGTAAGAGGAATTATGAAAAAACTCAGAAATGTAATACTAAGAAATTTAAGTGTCGTGTTGCATTCCATATTTCAAAGCCTGCCACTAGGAGGAGACAAATGAATTGAAAATCTGCTCTTCTTCCTTACAACACCTTTCTATTTTTTTTTTTTTTTTTTTTTTTTTTTTTAGCAACAGAGTCTCACTTTATCGCCCTCAGTAGAGGCCGTGGCATCACATAGCTCACAGCAACTTCCAGTTCCTGGGCTTAGGCAATTCTCTTGCCTCAGCCTCCCAAGTAGCTGGGACTACAGGTACCCGCCACAATGCCCAGCTATTTTTTTTGTTGCAGTTTGGCGCGGGCCGGGTTTGAACCCGTCACCCTCAGAATATGGGGCTAGTGTCCTATTCACTGAGCCACAGGTGCCACCCACAACACACTTTCTAAATGAAGAAAAACCTGTATAAAAACTATATTTAGTAGCAGAATTCTAGTAAAAGTAGAGAAAGATTTAAAAGCTGCTTAGGGGCACATTCCTAAGGGTACTCTCCTCCCCACCCTTTAGATTTTCTCTTCTCTTCGAGGTATTTTGTGGAAAAGTTTGAAATATATTTCTTAAAAGTAAATAACAGCTTTAGGACATCATGGTGACATTTGCAGCTGGAGAGGTGCTGGGGTAAATGGGGGGATATTTTATTTTGAAAAAGCAAAAACATGAGTTGAGCATGGTGGCTCACACCTGTAATCCTAGCACTCTGGGAGGCTGAGGCAGGTGGATCATCTGAATTCAGGAGTTAGAGATTAGCCTAAGTAAGAGTGAGACCCCCGTCTCTAAAAATAGCCTGGCTTGGGGGGGGGGGGGGCAGGCACCTGTAGGCCCAGCTACTTGGGAGGCTGAAGGAAGAGAATCACTTGAGCCCAAGAGTTTGAGGTTGCTGTGAGCTACAATACCACCAAAGTGAGACTCTGTCTCAAAATAAAAAATAAAAAGTAAAAACATGAAGAGAAACTAGTGTGAGGAGATCAGTGTTGAGCTTGGCTTTGGACACTGAACTTGAGCTCCTGGGAGTAAGGTTAGGTAGAGTCAGTGCTAGTCATTGAAATGTAGTAGTGTAACCAAAAAGATTGAGAAGATCCAATTTCAGAGTCATCTTTATTGAAAGAGAGAGAGAAGAGGAAGGGAGGGGAGGAAGGAAGGGAAAGAAGGAAGGAAAATGTTGAAACTTTTTTCTAAAATCTGGTCCTAAGTGGTTTCAGATAGGTGGATAACTTAGGGAAAAGGTAGGAGGTTCTGATCGAAAAGAAATGTCGAGGTGGAAAAATATTTAAATGTCATTAACTTAAAAGCAAAACATTTGAAGGTGTTCCAAAGTTTAGTTTAATGTGGTAACCAAGGATAGCCAATGGAAGTTCTTTAGGGAAACCATAAAACATTTTTTTGGTTTTGTTTTAATTTTAAAAACATGGAAAGCTTCACCAATTTGCATGTCATCCTTGCACAGGGGCCAAGCTAGTCTTCTCCTGCAGGCTCAGTGGAAAAGGTAACTTGGCAGCTGTGTGGACAGGGTGGGCTGGGAACAGCTTTTCTGTAGATATTGGGTACGGGGTAATGAGGCCCTGGATTATGGCAGTGACTGAGGAAGATAAAAGGAGCTGGGAGAGGCATTCCAGTTGGAAAAGCAGTAAGACTTGGGTGACTGCCTAAATGAGGGGGCTAGTAAGAGAACGAAGTTGAAAAAAATATCTCCAATTATAAGCCCGAGAGTCAGTTCAGAAGTATGGTCTTGGCAACGTGAGGTAGCTTGCCTCAGTTGCTCTGTCCAAACAGATGAAAACAATGATTAACCAGGCCAGTGATTCTCAAGTGTGGTCCCCAGACCAGTGTAGTCAGCATTACCTGGGTTTGTTTTTTTTTTTGAGAAGAGTCTCATTATGTCACCCTCCGTAGAGTGTGATGATGTCACAGCTCACAGCAACCTCAAACTCTTGGGCTTAAGCGATTCTCTTGCCTCAGCCTCCCAAGTAGCTGGGACTATAGGTGCCCACCACAACACCTGGATATTTTTTGGTTTTGTTTGGCAGGCCCAGGCTGTATTCAAACCCGCCAGCTTCCATGTATGTGGCTGGCGCCCTAGCCGCTGAGCTACAGGTGCTGAACCAGTGGTTTTGTTAAAATCGCAAGTTCTCAGGCCCTACTCCAGACCGCTAAGTTAGAAATAATGGGAAGGAGCCCAGTAATTTAAGCTCTGCAGGTGATACTGATGCACATTAAAGTTGGAAAACTGAGCTAGGTCAGTCAGATGTTCTTGTTTTTGTTTTTTGTCTTTCAAGAATTTGGACTGTGATATACAGAGAGAATCAGTTGAGTGTGGGGAGAAAAACTGAAAGTCGGTTAAGGAGCGACTGTGAGCAAACTGAATTATGAGTAAGCAGAAGCTATGACTAAGTGAGGTAGGTGGCGGGTAGTCATAGGAAAAGTCACACCCTCATGATTGGGGTTCTGCAAGCTGCTGCAGCCAAGAGTGACATTTTAATCCAGTCTCTGCGTGTGTGTAGAATTTGTCCACTTCCATGTTCATTTTAGTTCCCATTTGAAGTCCAACCATATTGCTATTCTTACGTTCCTATGACATTCTTACCTTTATTGTCATGTGTATCTTTAAAATAGACTCCCCATTTCTTTTTTCTTTCTTTTTTTTTTTTTTTTTTTTGCAGTTTTTGGCCGGGGCTGGGTTTGAACCTACTACCTCTGGCATATGGGGCCGGCGCCTTACTCCTTTGAGCCATAGGCGCTGCCTGACTCCCCATTTCTTGACATGGCCTGAGTGAATCTGTCTTGAAAGTTGACACAGGTTAAGCAATCTAAATCTGCAAATCTGAAATCTAAAATGTTTCAAATCTAAAATTTTTTGAACAATGACATGAGGCCTAAAGTGGAAAAGTACTGTCAAAACTTTGTTTCAGGCACAATTATTAAAGATAGTATGTAAAATCACCTTCAGTCTGTGTGTATAAGATGTATATGAAATATTAATGAACTTCATATTTTGACTTGGGTCCCATCCCCAAGATACCTTATTATGTATACACAAATATTCCAAAATATAAAATCTGACACATTTCTGGTCCCAAGCATTTTGGACAAGGGATACTCAATGTATATAGCACTGTAGTATTAGACTGAGCACAACTTTAAATTAATAAAAAAATTACTTTTTTAGGGTGGTGTCTGTGGCTCAAAGGAGTAGGATGCCAGGCCCATATGCCGGAGGTGGCAGGTTCAAACCCAGCCCCAGCCTGAAACTGCAAAAAAAAAAAAAAATTACTTTTTAAAATTGTGGGCACTTTTAAAGTCTTTTTTAAAACTAACATTTACAGTCTTGGCCAGTTTTAAATGGACAATTCAGTACACTTAAAAGTAGTGTTAAGTATATTCATGGTTTGCAATCATCTCCAGAACTACTTCATCTTGCAAAGAACTATTTTCTGAGCATTACTTTTTGCTGAAATATGTTACGTCACCTTTCCTTTTGAACACCTACCACTTCCAAACTTAACCAGAAGGTCTCAGGTTCAAGTTGGAAATCTTTTGTTGTTTTCTTTTATTGGCCTCCTAAACTGGAATGTCTCTTTTGGTTTTTTGAGGAAGGATCTAGCTTTGTCACTGGGCTAGAGTACAGTGATGTCATCATAGCTCACTGCAACCTCAAATTCCTGAGCTCCAGCGAATCCTCCTGCCTCAGTTTCCTGAGTAGCTGGGGCTAAGGTACTTGCCACTGTTGGCCTGGCCAAAGTGCTGGGACTATAGGCCTGAGCCACTGTGCCTGGATTGTCTGTTGATTTCTCATTTCACTCAGCCACTGTCCTAATTCTCATCTAAATTTCCCATTGGTCATTTCAACATCTTTTTGTACATTGTCTTTATCTTTTCTTTCTCTGACTTTTTACATGTTTCATATTTTTCATATTGATCTTTGAATAATAACAATCATGCAGGTAGACTTGTAAACATAAAGAATCCATCAACTGTTGGTAAATGAGGCAGTTACCTTGCCCAGTGTTGTCCGTTCTTTGGACAGGACCCTACACTGCCAGCATTCTTTTTTTTTTTTTTTTTTTTTTTGAGACAGAGTCTCAACTTCTTGCCCCTGGTAGAGTGCCATGGTGTTATAGCTCATGGCAACCTCAAACTCCTAAGCTCAAGTGATCGTGAACCTCTTGCCTCAGCCTCCCAGTAGCTGGGACTATAGGTGCCCAGCTATTTTTTAGAGATGGAGCCTCACTCTTGCTCAGGCTAGTCTTGAACTTATGAACTCAAGCTATCCACCTGCCTCGGCCTCCCAGAGTGCTGAGATTACAGGTGTGAGCCACCATGCCTGGGCCTACTGACAGCATTTTTAACTTCCCATCTGGTAAAAGATAGGTTGAATTAAAAGAGATTAAAAGAGATATTACATCTGCAGGATGTAAAATTTAAAAAGAAAGAAAAAAAAGAGATATTACAAGTTGGAAGTTTGACACCAGCCTGAGCGAGAGCAAGAGTCCACCTCTAAAAAGCAGAAAAATAAGCCAGGAGTGGTGGTGCATGCCTATAGTCCCAGCTACTTGGGAGGCTGAGGCAGGAGGATTTCTTGAACTCAGGAGTGTGAGATTGCCATGAGCTATGATGATGCCACTGCAACTCTATCCTGGGCAACAAATGAGAGCCCCCAAGAAAAACCAAACAAAGAGAAACAAAAAGAGATATTCTTAGCCCGGTTCAGTGACTAGTGCCTATAATCCTAACAACTCAAGAGGCTGAAATGGAAGGATTGCTTGAACCCAGGAATTCAAGAAACATAGCAAGACCCTGTCTCTAAATTAATTCCTTTCCATCCCTGACATTGCATACACCCTTTTATTTTGTTTTATCATCCTGATGGCATTACTCTTTAGTCTATTTACAAAGGATTACCTCTTTAAATAGTTTGCTCTCAGCTGGGCCTAGTGGTTCATGCTTGTAATCCTGGCACTCTAGGAGGTCAGAGCAGGTGGATTGCTTGGTTCAGGAGTTCGAGACCAGCCTGAGTCAGAGCAAGACCCTGTCCCTACTAAAAATAGAAAAACTAGTTAGGCATTGTGGCAGGCACCTGTTGTCTCAGCAACTTGGAAGGCTGAGGCAAGAGGAATGCTTGAGCCTAAGAGTTTGAGGTTGCTGTGAGCTATGATGCCAGAGCACGCTATCCAGGGTGACAGAATGAGATGCTGTCTCAAAAAATAATAAACAGGCTCAGCGCCTGTAGCTCAAGCGGCTAGGGTGCCAGCTACATACACCACAGCTGGCAGGTTCAAATCCAGTCCTGGCCCACCGAACAACAATGACAACTACAACTTAAAAATAGCCAGGTGTTGTGGTGGACACAGTTACTTGGGAGGCTGAGGCAAGAGAATCGCTTAAGCCCAAGAGTTTGAGGTTGTTGTGAGCTGTGACGCCATGTCACTCTACCCAGGGCAACATTTTTGAGACTCTGTCTTAAAATAATAATAATAATAATAAACAAACTAATAAATAGCTTGCTCTAACAGAATTACCATTTTATTATCAATACATTTCAAGAAGGAAGTAATAATTCTAAGAATATGTTCAGAGACAGCAAAAGAAACTTTTTAACAAATTCTAAGAACAAAACTTGTTCTTAGGGTGTTATAGATATTTTAATTTGTTATGACAGTTTGACTCGAACTGGAACCTACCATACCTTATCAAACCTCACACTCTTCCTTTTCACCCGCCAACTAACCATTTTGTTCCAACCAAGTTGATCTGTTGAAACTCTGCATCCTGCCTTATTTTCTTTTTCCCACTGGGCCTTTGCTAATATCCTTAGCTAATGTCAGCTAAAGATTCCAAGAAACTTATCATGGTGAGTCCATGCTAATCTAACATTCACCCATTGAACTCACATTTATTGAGCACTTGGTACGGCTGGGGCTTCTCCTATTTTTCTTTTTTTTTTTTTTTCTCCTCCTATTTTTTGTATAAATTTCTGTGTGCAACTTTTTTTTTGAGACAGAGTCTCAAGGTGTTGCTCTGGGTAGAGTGCTTGCTGTGGCATCATAGCTCACAACTACCTCCAACTCGGGCTTAAGCGATCCTCTTGCCTCAGTTTTTCTATTTTTAGTAGAGATGGAGGTCTCATTTTTGCTCAGGGTGGTCTCGAACTCATGACCTTAGGCAATCCACCTGCCTCGGCCTCCCAGAGTGCTAGGATTATAGGTGTGAGCCACCACACCAGACCCAACTTTTTTTTGAAACAGAATCCTGCTCTGTTGCCCCAAGTAGAGTGTAGTGGCTCTGTGCTCATTAATGTTATTGAATGAATAAATGAGAGAATGAATGAACAAAATAATGTTTTTGCTTTTTTTAAATTTTTTTTTTTGCAGTTTTTGGCTGGGGCTGGGTTTGAACCCACCACCTCCGGCATATGGGGCCAGTGCCCTACTCCTTTGAACCACAGGCACTGCCCATTTGCTTTTGTTTTTGAGACGGAGTCTGACTTTGTTGCCCTCGGTAGAGAACTGTGACGTCACAGCTCACAGCAACCTCATACTCTTAGGTTTACGTGATTTTCTTGCCTTAGCTCCCAAGTATTCGGGACTACTGGTGCCTGCCACAACACCTGGCTATTTTTAGAGATGGGATTTCACTCTGGCTCAGGCTGGTCTTGAACTCGTGAGCTCAGGCGATCCACCCTCCTCAGCCTCCCAGAGTGCTAGGATTACAGGCGTGAGCCACTGCGCCCAGCCATGAACAAAATAATGTAAAACTACTTTTAAGTGGCATACCTCTTACTGCAATCCTCCCTCTAAGTATTTTTGATTGGAATTACTCCCTTGTTTTTGGTTTGTTTGTTTATTTTGAGAGAGTCTCACTCAGTCACCCAGGCTAGAGGACTGTGGCATCATAGCTCACAGCAACCTCAAACTCTTGGGTTCAGTTGATCCTCCTGCCTAAGCCTCTGGAGTAGCTGGGGGTAGAGGTGCCCACCACAGTCCCAGCATGCTAGGATTATAGCCACGAGCTACCGTGCCTGACTGGAATTACTCATTTTGATCCTCATTTATTAACTGTTTATATTATGTTTTCTTTACAGAAGTGAGTTGGCCCAAAGACTGACACATGTTAATAGATATCATGCAATTATTACAGTGAATTAATGTATATTATGTTTAGCCTCTGCAATAGAAGTTCCTTCAAGGTAGGGCAACCCAATATTTGAATCATTTTTACACACAGGTTTTTTTGTTTCTTTTTGAGATAGTCTTACTCTGTTGCCCTAGGTAGAGGGCAATGGCATCATTGTAGCTCACAGCCTTAGCCTCCCGAATAGCTGAGAGACTATAGGTACTCACCACGAAGCCTGGCTACTTTTTCTATTTTTAATAGAGAGTCTCACTCTCCATTCAGGCTGGTCTCTAACTCCTGCACACAGCAATCCTCTCACCTCGGCCTCCCAGAGTGCTAGGATTACAGGCGTGAGCCCCTGCACCTGCCTACACATAAACTTTAGAATTAATAAAATTGGCCAGGCACCATGGCTTACACCTGTAATCCTAGCACTCTGGGAGGCCAAGATGGATCACCTGAGCTGAGGAGTTGGCGACCAGCCTGAGTCAGAGGGAGATCCCCATCTCTAAAAATAGACGGGTGTTGTGGTGGGTACCTGTAGTCCCAGCTACTGGGGAGGCTGAGGCAAGGGAATCACTTGAGCCCAAGAGTTTGTGGTTGCTGTGAGCTATGAGGCTACAGCACTCTAACCCAGGGCAACAAAGTGAGACTCTGCCTAAAAAAAATAAATAAATAAATAAATATATATACACGCTTTCTCCTTGGAAGAAAAAAACCCTCTTTCCCTAAGTATTTCTCAATGTGGTATAGGATTCTGTAATAGAATCATTTGAGATGCTTGTTAAAAATATAGATTCTTGCCAGGCGTGGTAGTTCATGCCTGTAATCCTAGCACTTCAAGAGCTTGAGGCAAGAGGATCACTTGAACCTAGGAATTTGAGATTGCTGTGAGCTAGAGAGCAGATGATGCCACTGCTCTCTAGCCTGTGCAACATAGTGAGGCTCTGTCTAAAAAAAAAAAAAAAAAGAAAGAAAAAAAAAAAAAAAATATATATATATATATGGTGGTGCCTGTGGCTCAGTGGGTAGGACTCTGGCCCCATATACGGAAGGTGGTGGGTGCACTCCCGGCCCCAGGCAGCTAAAATAGCAGTGACAACTGAAACAAAAAATAGCCAGGCATTGTGGCAGGCAGCTGTAGTCCCAGCTACTCGGGAGGCTGAAGCAAGAGAATTACCTAAGCCCAAGAGCTGGAGGTTGCTGTGAGCTGTAACACCACAGCACTCTAACGAGGGCGATAAAGTGAGACTGTCTCAAAAAAAAAAAAAAGAAAGAAAAAAGAAAGGAAAAGTAGACACTTCAGGCCTATATATTGCCTCATTGCAAGGTAAACCTGCACAAAGCAAGCTTATTACCACATGCTGATGAGCCAGAGGATCAGTACTCAGTCTTCTGCAGAGGCTCCCAATAATTAAATCACATTAAAAGAGCAAGGATTCAAATGAGTATAACATGTTTTCTCACTTACCAGAAAGTGTTTGAGTAGCTACAAAGGATAATAAAAGACAAAGGCTATTTATTATAGCAACAACCCTTCCACCAAGTCATCTCCTGTCTCAAGTCTCTGTTTACTCCAGGGTCTCCTCTTCCTTTCTACTCCTGTCTCCAAGAGATTTGCTAATTCTGATAATAGTAAACATTCCCAAGACCAAACTAGACAGCTTATAACTCCCCATCCCTCTCTCTTACAGAGTGAGATGAGCTTTGGCAACCGATCACTGAGAATGGATCCTTAGAGCAGGTGTGCCTGGGAAGTTAAGACAGTTTTTCTTTTTTTAACTTTATTATTTATTTATTTTTTATTTTATAGAGACAGAGTCTCACTTTATTGCCTTTGGTAGAGTGCTGTTGTGTCACAGCTCTCAAAAACCTCCAACTTTTGGGCTTAGGTGATTCTCTTACCTCAGCCTCCTGAGTAGCTGGGACTACAGGCTCCCACCACAACACCTGGCTATTTTTTTTGTTGCATTTTGGGTGGGGCCAGGTTCAAACCCACCACCCTCAGTATATGGGGCCGGCAAGGTATCCACTGAGCCTCAGGCACTGCCCCAAGACAGTTTTTCTATAATAGGCTTCTTGTTAGTGCACGAATCCACAGTAGACATGATTAACTGACAAAATTAGAATTTCCTCTTACCATGTGACTTCTTGAAAGTTACTTAAGATTATAATTTCTGGGTGGCGCCTGTGGCAGGTTCAACTCCACCCCGGCGGAAATGCAACAAAAAAATGGCCGGGCATTGTGGCGGGTGCCTGTAGTCCCAGCTGCTCGGAAGAGCTGGAGGTTGTTGTGAGTCCTGTGACGTTAGGGCACTCCACCGAGGGCGGTAAAATGAGACTCTCTGTCTCTATAAAAAAAAAAAAAAAAAAAAAAAGATTATAATTTCTATTTTCCCCTTTTTTTTTTAGAAACAGCAGCAGTAAGCCCAGAGCTAAAATCATCAAGGGAGAACAGAAGGGGGCTTTGTCTGCAACAAGGTCCAGGCCTGGGGGCAGTGTATAGTCTGGTGACATAAGGTACAAAGCCAAGCTGGGGTTATAGGGAGGCAAAAGGAGCAATGATCAGGAATAAAATTTCTATTTCAAGTGGATTGCCTCAGGGGTTTGAGACCAGCCTGAGCAAGAGCGAAACCCCATCTCTAAAAAAATAGTCAGGTGTTGTGGGCGGGGCCTGTAGTCCCAGCTACTTGGAAGGCTGAGGTAAGAGAATCTCTTGAGCCGGAATTTGAGGTTGCCGTGAGCTGTGACAGTACAGCACTCTACCCAGGGCAAGAAAGTGAGACTGTGTCTCAAAAAAATAAAAATAAGGCTCAGCACCTATACCTCAGTGGTTAGGGCACGGCCATATACACCAGAGGTGGTGGGCATTTAGGTTATTTCCACATTTTGGCAATTGTAAATTGAGCTGCAGTAAACAGTCTAGTGCAAATTTTCAGAACTTACAATTCAGTTTTGTGATGATGCAATTTGATTAGATCGCACGATGATTTACAAAGTTCTGATTTTTCTTACAAAAATGTTTTCTTTTCTTATGAGACAGAGTTTCATTTTGTCACCCTTGGTAGAGTCACAGCAACCTCAAACCTTTGGGCTCAAACAGTTCTCTTGCCTCAGCCTCCCAAGTAGCTGGGACTGCAGGAGCCTGCCACAATTCCTGGCTATTTTTAGAGATCAGGTCTTCCTCTGGCTCACATTAGTCTCAAACCTGTGAGCTCAGGCAATCCACCTGCCTCAGCCTCCCAGAGTTCTGGGATTATGGGAGTGAGCCACTGCACCCCGCCAAAGCTGTTTCTTTTCATATTTTGCTTGATGCAGGATAACAACTAGCTAAGGATGAAAGTGCACCCAGTATTAAACAAAAACTTCCACACTGGGGAGGCGCCTATAGCTCAGTGGGTAGGGCGCCAGCCCCATACACCAGTGGTGGTAGGTTCCAACCTGGCCCCCGCCAAACTGCAACAAAAAATAGCCAGGCATTGTGGCCGGCACCTGTAGTCCCAGCTACTCTGGAGGCTGAGGCAAGAGAATCGCCTAAGCCCAGGAGTTGGAGGTTGCTGTGAGCTGTGATGCCACGCACTCTACCCAGGTGACAGCTTGAGGCTCTGTCTCAAAAAAAAAAAACTTCAGAAACTTAGTTAATTTTGCCATTAGCAAAATTCAAGCTAAAATTAGGGAATTTAAAAAAAATAAATAAATAAACATAAAATTAGGGAATTAGTTAAATTTGGGTTTGAAGACCAAAAATGTAAATGCCACTGGCATTTTACTTTTTGGTAATAATTACTTATTTATTATTATTATTATTATTATTTTTGAGACAGAGTCTCACTCTGTTGCCCTCGGCAGAGTGCCATGGCATCACAACTCACAGCAACCTCCAGCTCTTGGGCTAGGCATTTCTCTTGCTTCAGCCTCCTCAGTAGCTGGGACTACAGGTGCCCTCCACAACACCCCGCTATTTTTTTGTTGCAGTTTGGCTGGGGCTGCGTTCGAACCCAGCCACCCTTGGTACATGGGGCCTGTGCCCTACTCACTGAGCCACAGGTGCCACCCTATTATTTTTATTTATTTATTTATTTTTTGAGACAGAGTCTCACTTTGTCACCCCTGGTAGAGTGCAATGGCATCATAGCTCACAGCAACCTCAGACTCTTGGGTTCAAGCGATTCTCTTATCTCAGCCTCCCAAGTAGCTGGGACTACAGGTGCCTGCCACAACACCTGGGTATTTTTCAAGAGAGGAGGTCTCCCTCTGGCTCAAGCTCATCTTGAACCTGTGGGCTCCGGCAGTCCACTCTCCTGGGCCTCCCAGAGTGCTATGATTACAGGCATGAGCTATCGTGCCAAGCTATACTTTTTGTCTGCAATCTTGTTTTTTTCTTTGTTTTTTTTTTTTTTCTTTCTCGAAACAGAGCCTCAAGCTGTTGGCCTGGGTAGAGTGCCGTGTTGTCACAGCTTACAGCAACTTTCAACTCCTGGCCTTAAGCAATTCTCTTGCCTCAGCTTCCCCAGTAGCTGGGACCACAGGCACCTGCCACAACACCCAGCTATTTTTTGGTTGTAGTTGTCATTGTTTGGCAGGCCTGGGCTGGATTCGAACTTACCAGCTCTGGCCTATGTGTCTGGCACCTTAGCCGCTTGAGCTATAGGCACTGAGCCTTTGTCTGCAATCTTTAAGCATAAGAGGCAGACATCATGGTCTCTAACCTTAATCCTTCCTCCCTCCCTTCCTTCCCTTTTGTTTTTTTTTTTTTTGGACAGGGTCTTGCTCTGTCTCCTGGGCTAGAGTACAGTGACACCATCATAGCTCATAACAACCTCAAATTCTTGAGCTCATGTGCACTTCCTGTCTCAGCCTCCCAAGCAGCTACAGACTACATGCCACCATTCCTGGCTAATTTTTCTTATTTTTTTCTTCTTATTTCTTTTTTTTTAATAGCGATAAGCTCTGGCTCTTGTTCAGGCTGGTCTTGAACTTCTGGCCTCAAGCAATCTTCCAGCCATGGTTTCCAAAAGTAAAAGGATTACAGAGGTGAGCCACTGCACCCAGCTTCTAACCTTAATTCTTAAGTGGGAAAAATATACCACACCCAGTAATTGTAATCTAGTATCGGTCTTTTCAGCAACACCCACTTAGACAGATAATGATTGTTGTTGATAGCATCATTTTCAAACTGTAGCATCTTCTAACCTGAACAATGGTAGATAAAAATCTAGCTGTAAGATACAATTAATATGGTCTTTTAGTTCAATAGGTATTTACCAAAAGAGTACATTGGTGTTCTGGTGAATAAAAAAAGCAAACACGACCATTTTTTTAGAGACAGCAGCAGTAAGCCCAGAGCTAAAATCATCAAGGGAGAACAGAAGGGGGCTTTGTCTGCAACAAGGTCCAGGCCTGGGGGCAGTGTATAGCTACTCGGGAGGTTGAGGCAAGAGAATCGCCTAAGCCCAAGAGCTGGAGGTTGCTATAAGCTGTGATGCCACAGCACTCTACTGAGGGCAATAGGGTGAGACTCTGTCTCTTAAAAAAAAAAAAAAAAATCCACACAGTACATACTGCACATAAAATCCCATAAAATTTGTTGTTGTCTATGTATACTCAGGATGTAGAAAGACATGTTAAACTGTAAAGTGTTGTGATCATGGACGACTTTGTTCTTTGCTTTTTGTATTTTTTCAGTTTCCTATGCTGCACATACTAACTTTTAAAAAATGAAGTTTGTTGGCTGAGAAAAAGTCACCCACCTCTGCGGTGCATGAATTAAGAAGACAGTGGCTGGGCAAGGTGGCTCACACCTGTAATCCTAGCACTCTGGGAGGCCCAGGCAGGTGAAGGGGTAGCTTGAGTTCACGGGTTTGAGACTAGCCTGAGCCAAAATCAAGACCTTGTCTTTACTAAAAATAGAAAAACCGAGGCAAGAGGATCGCTTGAACCTAACAGTGGAGGTTGCTGTGAGCTGTAACATCACGGCACTCTACCCAGGGCGACAGTTTGAGACTCTGTCTCAAAAAAAAAAAAGGGCCATCCGAGGTGGCTCAGACCTGTAATCCCAGCACTGAGGAGGCTGAGGTGGGTGGATTGCCTGAGCTGGGGAGGCTGAGGTGGGTGGATTGCCTGAGCTCACAGGTTCGAGACCAGCCTGAGCAAGAATGAGAGCATGTCTCTAAAAAATAGCCAGGCATTGTGGTGGGCACCTGTAGTCCTAGCTACTTGGGAGGCTGAGGCAAAAGAATCACTTAAGCTCAAGATTTTGAGGTTGCTGTGAGCTATGACCCCACAGCACTCTACTAAGAGCAACAAAGTAAGACTCTGTCTCAAAAAAAAAAAAAAAAGAAGAAGAAGAAGATGGAAGATGGTGTCTTGGCCAGGTGGGGTGGCTCACATGTAATCCTTGCACTCTGGGAGGCTGAGGCAGGAGGATCACTTGAACCCGAGAGTTGAGATTGCTGTGAGGTAGGCTGAGGCCATGGCACTCTAGCCCAGGCAACAACAGAGCAGACTCTGTCTCAAAAGGAAATTAAATAGTCTCTTTTATCTCAAGGAAGAGGAAGAAGCACCCTTTGAACTGTGTCAGGAGTCTGTCAGGTGGAGTAGGTGGAATGTAAAGTTGATAAAAATCCTCTCAGCGAATTCTCTCAGTGAGAACAAGACAGTTTCTCCAGAGTCCATTGTCTATTCCATCTTCAATGTGTCTTCAGTCAATACAAAAAGATCTCCAGCTGGGCCGGGTGTGGTGGCTCATGCCTAAAATCCTAGCACTCTGGGAGATGGTGGTGGGTGGATGGCCTAAGCTCAGGAATTCCAGACCAGCCTGAGCAAGATCAAGACCCCATGTCTACTAAAAATAGAAAAAAAAAGTTAAAAAAAACTAGACAGGCATTGTGGCAGGTGCCTACAGACCCAGCCCATAGCGGGAGGCTAAAGCAAGAGGATCACTTGAGCCCAGGGGTTTGAGGTTGCTGTGAGCTGTGACGCCATAGCACTCTAACCAGGGTGACTGAATGAGGTCTCCAAAATATAAATAAATAAAAAGACCCGCTCATCATTGATGCAGGTCAGAAACACTTGGGGGCTGTGTGTAAATGTCGTGGCATGATATATACTGCTTCCAACCCCAAGTGTGAAATGCAGTAGGTTCAGCATCACCACAGACTTGAGGAATCCAGTATTTGGGGCAGAAGACAGAGCAAGTAGCAGAAGAATTGCAGAGCACATCAAGCAGGGCTTTTGGGTCCTATCTGGGCCAAGTGGCCCAGAATCATCCTACTCTAAAGAAGGTCCTAGGCCTTTGCAATGTTCAAATGTACCAGAACCTGCAGTTTGTGGGATTAGTAGAATCTGGGTTTTCAGACTGAAGAGGAAAAAGCACATTGCAAGACGCCTGGTAGATACTCTCAGAAATTGCTTCACCTTTGGCTATTTTCTCAGCACTGGTGAAACAGCTTTCTCTGACCCAAGACGAGACACAAGTTGCTACCAAGTACTACAACACCCCTCATCTCCTGGTATGCAATTTTAATAGTTAAAGCTGATTTCACATATAAAACAGTTACTACGTGGATAAATTTTTTTTAAAAAAGTTTATTGTAAAAACTTGAAAAAAACGCCAATGTTAAAAAATACCTTAGTGATCATTTAATACTGTTTAAAATGATATCTGTACGACCAGGTGTGGTGACTCAAGCCTGTAATCCTAGCTTTCTGGGAGGCCGAGGAGGCTCACTTGAGCTCAGGAGTTCAGAGTGAGAGTAAGACCCCCATCTTCACTAAAAATAGAGTTGTGGTGCACACCTGTAGCCTGGCTACTTGGGAGGCTGAGGCAGGAGGAAACTTGAGCCCAGGAGTTTGAGGTTGCAGTGAACTAGGCTGATGCCACGGCACTCTAACCAGGACAACAGGGTGAGAGTCTGTCTCAAAAAAAAAAAAAAGAAGAAGAAGAAATGACATCTTTACTATAAGCAACGAATACCAACAAGTTTTATCTGAACCATATTCTGTCATGCTCTATTTTTAGTTTATTTATGTGTTACACAGCTTTTCTTTTTTAAAGGAGGGAGGTGCCTGCTTCAGTGACACAGAGCTTCTATAAAAACTCATTACATAATTTTCTGTGTGGAAGTGAGTCTGTTAACTTGGGAGGCTATGTGGGCATTGCCGGTGGCTTTTCTTAGCTCCTGATAACTTTAGATGTGCTTTAGGAATAAAAAATGTTTTACCTTCATTATGCTAAATTGACAGGATCTGTTTGTCTTTCATGAAACTCTCTTATTTTATTTATTTATTTATTTATTGAGACACAGTCTCACTATGTTGCCCTCAGTAGAGTACTGTGGCATCACAGCTCACAGCAACCTCCAACCCTTGGGCTTAAGCAATTATCTTGCCTCAGCCTTCCAAGCAGCTTGAACTACAGGCGCCCACCACAACACCCAGCTATTTTTTTATTGCAGTTGTCATTGTTGTTTAGCTGGCCCAGGCCGTATTCGAACCCACCAACCTCGGTGCACGTGGCTGGTGCCATAACCACTGCTACAGGCACCAAGCCTTGAAACTCTTATTCCATGAAACACAGCCCACTATCCGATAAGCAGAGTAAGAGCACACGACCATGTCTTATCATTGTGTCCTTTTGTGTCAAGCATTAGATAGATAAGCAGTCCCAGAGTTACAAACCTCCAACTTACATAAACTTATTGCACTTAAGGGAGGTTATTATTGGCAATAGGAAAGTATACCATTTCTAGCTTACATACAAATTCAACATAAGAACAAACTTACATGGCTCAGTGCCTGTAGCTCAAGCACCTAGGGCGCCAGCCACGTATGCCAGCCTGGGCCCACCAAACAACAATGACAACTACACCCCAAAACCTCCAACTCTTGGGCTTGAGTGATTCTCTTGCCTCAGCCTCCCAAGTAGCTGGGAGGCACCTGTAGTCACTGCAAAGGGCACCTGTAGTCCCAGCTACTTGAGAGGCTGAGGCAAGAGAATCACTTAAGCCCAGGAGATAGAGGTTGCTGTGAGCTGTGACGCCATAGCACTCTACCCAGGGTGACAGCTTGAGACTCTGTCTCAAAAAACAAATAAAAAAAACTTACAGAATGTATCTCATTCATAAGCCAGGGACTGCCTATTGCAGGAATTTGATCTATATTTGATGAATTGAAGCAAAATCTAGTTTACAGATAAAAATTTAGTACATAGGGGCAAAAAAGATTGGCTTGGGGAAAAAAAGCAACTTCAATTCTTCTAATACGAGGAACATTAAAACCACATATATCTCTATTAGGAAGTATGTTACCAAATCCAGTGGTTTATTATTTAAAGTTGAAGGTTGGAAAATAAGATAAAGTACACGAAGAAAAACAAAGTAATTTTTAGTTTTCTATGGATTGTCACGTTGGGTAGTGTTGATATTCTCCAGGGAGAAATAACAAAGGTTGTTTTGTAACTGGCCTGGGTGGACAGCAGAAAGTTCATAGAGCACTTAATTGAATCAGTGGGCGTTAAAGTCACACCACCTTGTATGTAGTACTAATCCGCCAAATTGACTTCTGGTTAATCCTGGTCCCAGGAGTGCCTCCAAGACTCCTGCTTTATTTACTGTTCCCTTGTGTAAGCCAAGACAACCTTGATGTTATTGTAAACAAGTACTTACCATAAATCTCGCCCTTAGGCAAATGATAGGCTATGACTCTCACAGCATCCTTGTCTTTCTCCCAAGGGTCAAACTTGACTATCTTGGATGTTCCTTCTGGGGCACATGTGTCCTTTCCCTCTGGTATAAACACCACGGGTCTGGAGGGGAGTGTTGTGAATCTGTCTTGCAGCCACCTAAGGCCGTGTACACTTCTGTCTGTAAATTCCCCAATATAGCACCCTCTACCAACTAACCGGGTTTGTGTGCATTGTCCTTTGGTTTCTCGGCTCTTTCTGTGTTTGGGAGTTGCTTTGCACATACAGCCTTTTCACTGAACAGTTATCAGTGCCAACTTTCTGTCAACAGATGTCACATCCTGGAATAGTCATGAAACAGGAAGTGTAAGAAATGTCTAAATAGACAAATCATACTATAAAACTGAAATATAAGTGCCCTTCTTATAGAAGTGAATGAAAGAAAAAGATCTCTTCCATACAGCTGAATATTTTTCAGGAACAAAAAGTTCTGTCTCATGGGTGAGACAGTAACTGACAAAAATCAGTTACAATGAGTATAATGAGGATGATGGACTCAAATACAGCACCATTCATTCAGTAATGCAAGTCACAGGCACCACGTTACTCACCTGCTGCCATCCACAACTATACAATTTTGACAGAATTTGATATTAAAAGAATTCGTTGCCTGTAGTCCCAGCTACTCGGGAGGCTGAGGCAAGAGAATCGCGTAAGCCCAAGAGCTGGAGGTTGCTGTGAGCCGTGTCACACCACAGCACTCTACCGAGGGAAGTAAAGTGAGACTCTGTCTCTACAATAACAAAAAAAGAAGTTGTTGTGTTCTATAGACAGATTATGTAATAGTGTGGCAGTCAGGAAGCCTGATGCCAGTCTTGGGGTTCCAGCTGTCTGAGCTTCCTTTATTCTGCAAGTCATTTGCTGAGTATTTATTTATTTATTTATTTTCAGACAGTCTCACTTGTTGCCCTGGGTAGAGTGCCGTGGCCTCACAGCTCTCAGCAACTTCAAACTCTTGGGCTTAAGCAATTCTCTTGCTTCAGCCTCCTGAGTAGCCGGGACTACAGGCGCCTGCCACAATGCCCAGCTATTTTTAGAGATGAGGTTTTGCTCTAGCTCAGGCTGGTCTGGAACCTGGTAGCTCAGGCAATCCACCCACCTCGGCCTCCCAAGTGTTGGGATTACAGGCTGAGCCATAGGGCGCCTGGCTTCACTGGGTATTTATGTTGGTATTCTCCACCATATTGTACGTAGTCTCTTGGAGGGCAAGAATCACTCCTACTCTTTTTTTTTCTTGAGACAGCCTGAAGCTGTCACCCTGGGTAGAGTGCCGCAGCATCACAGCTCACAGCAAACTCCAATTCCTGGGCTCAAGCGATTTTCTTGCCTCCCAAGTAGCTGGGACTACAGGCGCCCGCCACAATGCCCAGCTATTTTTTGGGTTGCAGCTGTCATTGTTGTTTGGCGGGCCTGGGCTGGATTCGAACCCGCCAGCTCAGATGTATGTGGCTGGCGCCTTAGCGACTTGACCCACAGGCGCCGAGCCACTTGTATTCTTTTTTTTTTTGAGACAGAATCTCACTATGTTGCCCTCCATAGAGTGTCTGAAACTCTTGGGCTTAAGCCAGCGGTTCTCAACCTGTGAGTTGTGTCCCACAGGAACTGTATTAAAGGACCGCGGCATTAGGAATGCTGAGAACCACTGGCTTAAGCAATTCCTCTTGCTTCAGTCTCCCAAGTAGCTGGGACTACAGGCACCTCCCATAACGCCTGGCTATTTTTAGAGATGAGGTCTCACTCTGGCTCAGGCTGGTCTTGAACTTATGAGCTCAAGCAATCCACCAGCCTCAGCCTCCCACAGTGCTAGGATTACAGATGTGAGCCTAATTTAGCACCTTCTTCTTGGAGGCACCATGCTTAAGAGGGTACAAGGAGACATTAAATGCTTCTCCCCTGAGCTGAACTAAAAATCTAATGTGGTGATACAGACTCTGCCCAATATGCTAAGCCACTTGAATGATACAATAAATAAGAGAGAACAAGGGTAGCGCCTATGGCTCAGTGGGTAGGGCGCCGGCCCCATATACCGAGGGTGACGGGTTCGAACCTGGCCCTGGCCAACTAAAACAGCAGTGGCAACTACAACAAAAATAGCCGGGCATTGTGACAGGCACCTGTGGTCCCAGCTCCTCGGGAGGCTAAGGCAAGAGAATTGCTCTAGCCCAAGAGCTGGAGGTTGCTGTGAGCTGTGACATCATAGTACTCTACAGAGGGTGACAAAGTGAGACTATCTCAAAAAAAAAAAAAAGAGAGAGAGAGAGAGAGTGCCATCACTAAGAGCGGTAACAACCAGTTAGTGCCTCATAGAAAAAAAAGAATGAATTTGATCTGATCCTGGAGAAAGGGTAAAATGTTCAATGAACATAAGGAAAACCAAACATTTCAGGTGACAATACTGTATGAATACTATGATTTAATGTGAAATGCCAGTTACTTATTTATTGATTTATTTTGAGACACAGTCTCACCCTGGGTAGAGTTCCATGGCATCATAGCTGACAGCAACCTCAAATTCTTGGGCTCAAGCAATCCTCTTGTCTCAGCCTCCTGAGTAGCTGGGACTCCAGGTGCCACCATAAGGCTGGGGTTAATTTTTCTATTTTTAGTAAAGACAGAGTCTGGAACTCCTGAGCTCAAGCAATCCACCCACCTTAGCCTCCCAGAGTGCTAGGATTACAGGTGTGGCCACCTTACTTGGCCATAAAATGCCATTTATTTTTATTTTTTTATTTTTTTATTTTTTGCAGTTTTTGGCCGGGTCTGAGTTTGAACCCGCCACCTCCGGCATATGGGGCTGGCGCCCTACTCCTTTGAGCCATAGGTGCCACCCATGAAATGCCATTTAAAAACTGGATTTCACAGCTCAGTGCTTGTAGTTCAGTGAGTAGGGCACCAGCCATATACACCAAGGCTGGTGGGTTCAAATCCGGCCTGGATCTGCTAAACAAGGACAACTGGCTTGGCACCTGTAGCTCAAGCGGCTAAGGCGCCAGCCACATACACCAGAGCTAGTGGGTTAGAATCCAGCCTGGGCCTGCCAAACAACAAGACAACTACAACCAAAACATAGCTGGGCATTGTGGCGGGCGCCTATAGTCCCAGCTACTTGGGAGGCTGAAGCAAGAGAATCGCTTAATCCCAGGAGTTGGAGGTTGCTGTGAGCTGTGATGCTAAGGCACTGTACCCAGGGCGACAGCTTGAGGCTCTGTCTCAAAACAAAAAGGAAGGAAGGAAGGAAGGAGAAAGAAAGGAAAGAAAGAAAGAAAGAAAGAAAGCAAGCAAGCAAGCAATGACAACTGCAACCAAAAAGATAGCCGGGCATTGTGGTGGGTGCCTGTAGTCCCAGCTACTTAGGAGGCTGAGGCAAGAGAATCACTTGTGCCCAACAGTTTGAGGTTGCTGTGAGCTGTGATAGCACAAGACTCTACAGAGGGTGACAAAGTGAAACTGTTTCTCAAAAAAAAAAAAAAAGAAAGAAAGAAAGAAAAAGGCAGGCATGGCCATGTCTCTATATCTTCTCGTCTTAGTTTTTTTCCCAGAAGCCAGGGGATTGGGAAAAGGATCAAATGGGAGGGAGGGAGGAAATTAAAACATTTTTCTATCAGTTAATTTGAACATAATGTACAAAGTATAAAAAAGAATAAATAAGCAGGTTTTGAGGACATTATAATCTAGTGGGATGTCTGGATACACACAACTAAAAATATGTAAAAGTGTATAACATAGGGATACAAATGTAATATATTATATATAAAAAATTATATCCCTATACTCAGAGCCAGAACTAGTCCAGGAAGGCCTGAGGGAAGAAGAGTGGCAGGAAGAGGAGAAAGGAAGGAAAGGAGAAAGAAGAGGCGAGACAAAAGTGGTTCCTGAAAAGCGGGGGATGTGCTAAGGAAGGCTGCAGGGTGAGTCCGGGGCCCTGGGTGGGGTAGGACACTGGCTTCTTGGAGCAAAGCTCACACTCCAGGCAGGTTAAGAACTGGTTGAGGAAGGGGGAGGAAAATTGATAAGTGTGAAAACTTCACAGCTTCTATGAGGAGCTGCTGAAAGCCTTTAAAGGTTTAAAGGACTTATGATGTATTTAAGCAGTGCTCAAGGAAGGCAATTCCGGCTATTAGAGTAGAATTTCTTGAACACATTATATGCCAGGTGCATATAGGTAAGTGCTTTACGTATGTGGTATTAGCCCATTTAATCTTACAACTTCTCTATAAAGAAGACACTGCTATCTCTATTGGAGAGGCAAGGAAACTGAGGCACAGATCTGAGGGTAACTCCTTTCCCCAAGGTCCTATTGCTTACACATGGCAGACCTGGACTATGAACTTGGGCAGTCTGCTACTAAATCTCTATTACTGTCTATTATGGGACATGGTCTCTCTTTCTTTCTTTCTTCTTCTTCTTTTTTTTTTAAATGAGAGGTTTTCTTCTTCTTCTTCTTTTTTTTTTATGAGAGGTTATATTTTTCTTGAGTAACATTTGTACATAAAAGAATATAAGAACTTCACTGTGATGCACTTTTATTTCCCATATTCTACTTCCTTTTTTTTTTTTGTAGAGACAGAGTCTCACTTTACCGCACTTTTCTTTCCCAAATTCTACTTCTTTTTTTTTTGTAGAGACAGTCTCACTTTACCGCCCTCGGTGGAGTGCCGTGATGTCACAGGACTCACAGCAACCTCCAGCTCTTGGGCTTAGGTTGATTCTCTTGGCTCAGCCTCCCCAAATGGCTGGGACTACAGGCACCCGCCACAACGCCCGGCTATTTTTTTGTTGCAGTTCGGCCGGGGGTGGGTTTGAACCTGCTACCCTCAGTATATGGGGCCAGCGCCCTACTCACTGAGCCACAGGCACCACCCCCAAATTCTACTTCTTTATTTACAACAGTAATGGCATGTCTCACCCGGCTCCATGACGTTACTACAACAACTTTATTACCAGCTATCCTGGGACAGACAAAAAGACTTCTGATAGACACTAGGACATGTTAATAATGTATAGGCGTTAGTCAATAAGAATACATCAATATTTGTTCATTAATCATAATAATTATACCATACTAATATGAGATGCCAACAGGGCATAATGGGTGTATGATATATGAAAACCCTCTGTGTTACCTTTGCACTTTTCCTGTGAATCTAAAACCTAAAACATTCTTTTAAAAAGGTTTCAAAATTATTAGTAAATGTGTTAAAACTTTCTTGGACTGAATGAAGTTCTCAGATCAAGTTCTCCTGTCAAGCAGCAAATGCACAGGGCTTTGAAAAATAGGGAAAAAACACCTCGAAAGGCCACACTGTGAAGTGTGTTTTATTTTTTCACCTTGTGTCTGTGAGCATGTCACCCACCACAACGGGGGACACACATTAATTTTCAACACAGAATACTACAGGTCCCCAAAAGGTAAACTGAATCAGCTCCCCCAAGAATGCCAGAGATCTGTGAGGTATTGATTATCCTTTAATCTTTTCTGCTTATACTGTACAGACCTGATGTCATCTGAAAACTGAGCACTCTGCTTCAGATATTTACAAGGTGCATGCACACAGGCCCATCTATCCATTTCTTTTCACAAATAGAATCACTCTTATGAACCCTTCTACAATCTACTTTTTTTACTTAGCAATATATCTTGACCTTGTTTCCATGTCAAAATACAGTTTTAAAAACACATGTATAATTTAAAACTACTAAACTGAA
>CAUYPK010098150.1:0-124163 GCA_963574355.1 Loris lydekkerianus | reverse complement strand
TAAATTGTGGTATATGTATACCATGGAATATTATGCAGCCTTAAAGAAAGATGGAGACTTTACCTCTTTCATGTTTACATGGATGGAGCTGGAACATATTCTTAGTAAAATATCTCAAGAATGGAAGAAAAAGTATCCAATTTACTCATTCCTACTATGAAACTAATTTATGGCTATCACATGAAAGCTATAACCTAGTTATTACCTAAGAGTAGGGGGAAGGGTGAGAGGGAGCGGAGGGAGGGGGGAGGATGGGTGGAGGGATGGTGATTGTTGGGATTACACCTGTGGTGCATCTTACAAGGGTACATGTGAAACTTAGTAAATTTAGAATATGAATGCCTTAACAAAAACAACTAAGAAAATGTCAGGAAGGCTATGTTAACCAGTGTGATGAAAATGTGTCAAACAGTTTATAAAACCAGTATATGGTGCCCCATGATTGAATTAATGTACACAAGTATGATTTAATAATAAAAATAAATAAATAAGCGTTGAGTCAATGGTACAAATTTTTTTTTTTTTTTTTTTTTTTTTGAGTTAGAGTCTCACAATGTCAAATGTCACCCTTGGTACAGTGCCATGGTCATAGCTCAAACTCTTGGGGTTACCCAATTCTATTGCCTCAGCCTCGCAAGTAGCAGGGACTACAGGCGCTTGCCACAATGCCTGGGTATGTTTTTTGGTTGTTGTTGTCATTGTTATTTAGCAGGCCTGGGCTGGGTTCGAACCCAACAGCTCCAGTGCATGTGGCCAGTGCCCTAACCACTGAACTACAGGCACCAAGCCAATACTTTTTTTTTCTCTTTGAGACAGAATCTCACTCTGTTGCCCAGGCTAGAGTGCCATGGCATCAGCCTAGCTCACAACAAGCTCGAACTACAGGGTTCAAGAGATCCTTTCACCTCAGTATCCTGAATAGCTGGGACTACAGGTGCCCACTACAATGCCCAACTAATTTTTTCTATTTTTGGTAGAGATAGGTGTCTCTCTTGTTCAGGCTGCTCTCAAACTCCTGAACTCAAGTAATCCTCCTGTCTCAGTCTCCCAGAGTGTTAGAATTATAGGTATGAGCTCCTGCACTCAGCCAATTACTATTTTTTATAAGCTGCTATATTCCAAACTCTTACTAAACTCCATGGTAAGTTAAACAGATGCATTACTAGATTATATACTTTAATTTTCATGCTAATTATATAAAGCATTATATGAGAAACTTAAACTCAAAGAGATGGAGTATATTGTCCTAAATTACACAGCAAATAAATACAAATAAATAATGCACTTCTGCATCATATGATATTGTATCCAAAATGATTAGTCTAAAGAGCCAGTTAAAGGGAGTTGCAGAATGATAAATGGGTTGAACCAGAGAAAGGACAGGGTTTGATGGTGTTGAGATGGTGAAAATTGAGCTAGGGGGTGGCCATCTAACAAAACTCTACTTATCCATCCTGGCTCAGGTACCCCCTTCTCTGTAGAGCCTTTCTGAACTGCATGAGTCAATATCACCACTCCATCCAACACCTTGTTTGTCATAGGAATGTTGTCTATCATAGGAATGTTCTTGGACTTTCTTTACATCTGATTTACGTGCTAGATTTTTAAAAAATTTTATTTTATTATTAGATCATAGCTGTGTACATTAATGCAATCATGGGACACCATACACTGGTTTTATAGACCGTTTGACATATTTTCATCACACTGGTTAACATAGCCTTCCTGGCATTTTCTTAGTTATTGTGTTAAGACATTTATATTCTACATTTAGTAAGTTTCACATGTACCCTTGTAAGATGCACCGTAGGTGTAATCCCACCAATCACCCTCCCTCAGCCCATTCTCCCCTCCCTCTCCCCCTTCCCCATATTTTTATGTTATAACTGGGTTATAGCTTTCATATGAAAGCCATAAATTAGCTTCATAGTAGGGCTGTGTATATTGGATACTTTATCTTCTGTTCTTGAGATACTTTACTAAGAAGAATATGTTCCAGCTTATGTGCTAGATTTTTATTGCTTACTCACATTAGTTCCTTCTCCCTTTAGGCAAAAGGGAGGATTAATTTTCCTGCATCCTCATGCAATTAGGTAGGTTCATGTAACTCATTCTAGCCAATGGGTTGGGAAAAGAAGTGAAATGTATTATTTCTGAGCCAAAGCATTTAATCACTGGTATGAGGCCTTCTACTATTCTCTTTCCCTGCTGCAGCAATTATGTGAAGGTGAAAAGTACCAGTCAGTGAGCACGGAAGACAATTTGTTTTAGAGAGTTGCTTGGACCCACAGCTGACTTAGCATGGCAAGAAGCCACCTGGGTGATTGTGTTTAACTACTAAGATTTTGCTGGTGTTGTTACTCCAGCATAACCTAGACGTTTTTGACTAACACACATCAGTCCTCCATCATGATCAAAAATGGCAAACATTAATTATCAATTAGCGTCAACCATTGTCTCATCTTGCAGACACGATGTGCCTTATTAATCTGTCAGTGAACTTTTATCCTTGGAGCCTCAAAATCTTTCTCAGGGACTCAAGCAGTCACTATTAATCGATCAGATCTGGAAAATTAGGGGAAACACACTGAAGTCATTCCACTGCAGTCAGCACAAATCCAAACTTCTTATCACAGCCTGCAAGGGTGCACAAGAGCTGGGCCTACCCTCTTCTTCAATCACATTTCCTACTATTTGCTTTCTTGTTCACTCTGCTCCATCCACATTGGCCTTTTCAGTTCCTCAAATACACCATGAACATTCTAGTCTCAAGTTTTTTACATTTAGGGCATCTTTTTTTGTGCAAGCTTGGCTCGGATGTCACCTCCTCAGGCTGACCTTCCCTGTCTACCTTATTAAAAGTACCCTACAGCCTCTGCCCACTTCCTCAGTAATAGTAAAATACAAGTCTGTCTTTTTTTGTGTGTGTGTGTTGTTGTATTTCTAGCACTTAGAGCAGTGTCTGGAACATAGAGGTGCTTACCAAATATTTCTTGAAGCAATGAAAGCCACTGATATGCCAATCTTGAGCTAGACCATAATCCCTGATGAGAGAGGGCAGGTGCTGTTCACCTTTGGCTTGTCCTCATCACTTAGTCCCTGTAGTGTGTACTGAACGTACATGGTAGATTCGTGTGTGTTCCTCTGTCCTTCTTTCACCTTCATATGGTTTTTTAAGATGCTTCTCCTTTTTTATCTCCTTCTCCTTCCCTCTCCACATCCTTGACAAGTCTCTTTCTTACCTAGACCATGGCCATGGCCAAGGCCACGCCTTCCAGGGCAGCATTCCCCTGTGGCTGGAAATGAACTTTGGCTCGTACTCACGTCCACATTCAGTACCTACTCCTTTTCTACAGGAGCTGGTGCTCAGCTCAGTCAGCTCTTGGCTAGAGCTTTATACCCATACCTTAGAGTCCCCAATTTTTACCCTTTGAGTATTTTAAAGAGAAACAGATGTTACTATCTGCCAGCTGAAAGGTTTTGCCTTTGAAATAGACTCTGAGGCATGTTCAGGCAGAAAGGGGCTCTCTGGAGGAGGTCTTGGAAGATGGGACTTGGAAGGGATGCCTCATTAGGATTGTCATGCAAACATGGCAAATCATTGAGAATGTCTCACTTCTGTCCCAGTGAGGAGAGATAATTGTATTCTTCGGAAGAATGGGATAATGTAGAGGAAGGGTTGTAGGTGACACCATGTCATGAAACAAGTGTGGAACTTAGAATCAGAAGTCCTGAGATCTAAAGTCCTAAATTCAGGACCCAATACTAGACATGTCTGCCATCCATTTGAGCCTCTGTGCACTCTTTTGTAGAATGTAGTGATGCTCTCCTATATTCATCACATCTATTTGGTTGTAAGGAATAGAAATTGGCTTAAGCTAACATAAACAGATTAAAGGGGTTTTATTATAAGGATGCAAGAATACTCACAGAAAGCCAAGGACACAAATGCAGTCAGGTCAAGAATGGACTAGGACAAGAGTCTGAGAAGTGTCATAACTCAAGAAATATTTTCTGCTTTTCCCAGAGATTCTACCTTATTCTTCTTTCTCCTGTTTCTCTATCCACATGGAAGTATATTGCTACCCCTTCACTTCCAAGTTTGCATCTTACACATTTAGCCACACTGTAACACCAGATTTCAAGAACAAATGCTCTGATTGCCCAGACTTGCTGTGGGTGTCTACCACTAGGTCCAGATACCCATGGACAAAGGAGGTGGGGGTCACACAGTAAAATTATGGCTTCGAGGATCTACTTTTAGGAGCTGGATGCTATAGCTAGAGAAGAAACTATAATGTGGGGGTTAGGCCAATAATCCAAAAGTATCTTTGTGAGTAGTATATCACTGAATAAACTCTCTGGTACTATAAACAGAAAATGGTGCTCATTTCTCTGTAGACTAAATAGCTATGTCACAGTGATACTATAAGGAATCAAGGCATAGTTTTCTTTGCAAATCTAAAATTGTCTAGTGAGTAATCAAGGTTTGAATCTATACATTTAAAGTTGCCTTATTGTAGGACTCAAAATTTTCAGGAAGCTATAAAAATCAACATTTTCCATCCTCATGGAATGGATGAAGTTGGTGGTCATCCTTTCCATACCTTAGCAATCTCCAAGTCCAATGAAAGCTTTCAAAGGAGATCCTCTTAAAAGAAACTATGATGAAATTCAGTGAAGGCTGATTAATTAGAATTCCACTGGTTTCACATTTTTGCTAGATCAAGAATCAGGAAGGGCTCAAAATTTTCTTTGTATCTCTTAATGACAAGAAAAATATAATTAAAATGTGACTTTGAACAGGTCACTTAACTGCCCTAAGACTCAGTTTCTTTATCTGTAAAATAAAGAAATACTTTTTGTATGGATATTGGGACAATTAAATGACATTGACTTTGACATATAGCAAGGACTGTCAACTGCAGTGTTGAAGATGATGGTGATTGTAGTGATAGTAATAGTAATACTAGTGATGATGATGGTGGTAGTGGAGGTGTTCGTGATGACAGTGGCAGAGTTCAAGGTGGTCATGCCGGCAGTGGTAGTGATGATAGTGGTGGTGGTAATGGGAGTGAGGATGATGGTGGTGGTGATGGTAGCACTGATGGAGTAGTGATGATTAACTATGACAGAACCAAGAATGTATAAATATTGCTTAACACATAGTAGTCATACAATGAATAAATAAAGAGAATACATAATTTTCAGATCACCCCAAGGGCATTAGTCACTATTTACATACCAACCATGGATGTGACCAACACAAATCATGCTCAAATGTTCATTAAAGGCCTGGTACAATGGCTCATGCCTGTAATCCGAGCACTCTGAGAGTCCAAGGTGGGAGGATTGCTTGAGCTCAGGAATTCCAGACCAGCCTGAGCAAGAATGTAACCATATCTTTATCAAAAATAGAAACAGAAAAAATTAGATAGGTATGGTGGTAGGCACCTGTAGTCCCAGCTACTCGGCTTAAACCCAGGACTCTGAGGTTGCTGTGAGCTAGGCTGATGCCACAGCACTGTAGCCTGGGGAAACAAGAGTCTCATTCTGTCTCACACACAAAAGAAGTGTTCATTAAAGCAGATCCTCTAAAACCTTAAACTAACCACTTTGTATGACGTGGAAAAAAGAGGGATAAATATGAATTTTAGTTACTACATGTACTTAAAAGGAATAAAATTACATTTCTTTTCAATAATAGTGCAACAAATATAGACTTTCTTTTGTCTTCTTTCCAATTAGCTTGCTACATGAAGTCATACACCATTAACTCAGATTTAATCCTCAAATATTTACATTTCTAAATTTGATATCATTTGACTGTAAGATTTGGTCCTGTCTTCATACTATTTTTACCTCCAAAGGTCTGTGTAAAATCTACTTTGTGACAGACATGGACACATAAAATATATGGTCTGACAATTAAATTCTTGAATTCATCCTGTGAAAAGTGCTACGTACCTCATTGCTGTGTATTATTACCGTCACTTTTGAAGTACTCCCCTTGCGAAGTGATGCACCAGTGCCAGCACCTAGTTCACCCCTCAAAGAAATTTTGGAACACTTTTCTTGGAATGACCATCAGAGCTGTCACTGTACACGGTCTGACAATGAAGTTCGTGAACTTGCCACCATGTGCTTACATTGGCAGCACTGTATAAACATCTTGGTAAGGTTTCATAACCTTGGCATATCAGTGTCCCACAGCTGTGTTCACATCAACATGTGGTGGTGTCTTGTTGAGGAGGATTCATTATTGTTGTGTGTTTTTGTGTGCTGTGTAAGGACAGCTCTAATGGTCTTTCCAGAAAAAGTGTTCCAAAATTGCTTTGAAGGGTTAACGATGCTGTGGCATCTGTGCACAGCTTCCCAAGGGGAGTACTTCAAAGGTGATAATAGTGATATTTGGCAATGAGATATGTAGCACTTTTTCTAGGATGAGTTTGTAAACTTAATTGTCAGATCTCATACAGAAGCACTAGTCCTTTTGGCATTTCCAGGGTGCAGTAACCACACCAGCTACTTTATTTTCCATGATTTGAAAGCCTTAAAAATCCCAAAGACTCAGCTCTTTGTAGTTGCACGTGGTTAACTTGCAACTAGTCATTTGAGGTCATTTACTTTTTCACGAAGATTAATTCCCAGTCAGTGGTTTATTTAGACTTCATTAATAACTATTACATCAGAGCATTTTTTCACCACTATTCATTTACATGTGCAGAATTCACACACTGAATATGAACTCAGAATGGATTTTTTTTTAAGTTAAAGTTTACCTAGAATGACACTTTTTCTTTCCTGTACTAGATTGCTTCTCTTCTGGGAAGCAACACCGTGAAAAAAATTGATTGTTGTCCCTCTAAAAGACTCCATGACTCGCTGTGTTTATAATCCTGAAATTCCATGATTCAGCCCCAGATCTTCCAACCATTCACGCTCCTGCTCACATTTGGTTTAGATTTGACTTTTCTTTGTTTAAGAGGGATTAGATTTATTACTGGTCAGAAACCATCAGGCCCCAATATTTCAGGAAAAAAACCCCTCAATCTGCCAGAGTGAGCAATGCTCTGGCTCCACTGCAGTTTGCCTAAACTAATTACCCCAGCTTGGATTTATTAATATTTAGAAATTGTCAAATTGTCTATGTACTTCCACCTATTGGCTCACATGGCTCCTAAATGCTGTAAATGGGAGGGGAAAATGATAACTGTCCTCCATGCATTTATGGAATGCTTATTTATGGAGCATGGTATGTATGCCAAAGACTGGCATATGTCAGGCACTGAGACCTGACTATCTGCTGGTACCCAAGCCAGACGTGTTTCTGTTCTCAAGTAGCTTAGAGGTCGGTGGGTCATTCAGGCAGGACCTCCAGTAAAAAAGGTCTTGATACCTTCTCTCACTGACTCCTCAAAACAAACTCTGGGAAAGGTTTTAATTCCCTCCTCCATTTTGTGGCTGGGATAAACGAAACTCCCAGAGGTTAAGTCACTAGCTGATAAGGGGAAGAGCTAGTGCTCAGACATGGGCTTTCTCAGTCCAAGGTTGCTGATTGCATTCTGGATTCTTTCCAAAGAGTGTGATCTCATGTCGACCCAGATCAATTCAAGCTCTTTTCTAGTTTCCCATATCCCATGGTTTGGCTTAGAAAAGTAGTTAGTGCAACACACACCAGATAATAAGCACCTACAATTAATCCCTTTAAAGATTTTAACCTTTATGGAGGCCCAAAGGAGAGTACGGGAAAGGAGAGTGGGTGGTTTGTGTTTGGAGTGGAAAGAGGATGAGCGGACAGCTCAGAGAGGTGATCCAGGAATTTTCAAAGGCTGGCTCTGACTCAGTAGGTCACCAGGTCAGTTATTTGAAATGAGTCATTTGAGGTATGGGGGCAAAGGATCTCAGTCCCTCACTAAACTATGGGGAAGCAGGCAGAGAAGACATCCCCTTCCTGGAAGATATTCCTAATTACAACCCCTAGAATTTGCATGCCCCTCTACAGTTTGCAAAACACTTTCATACCCCTTTTCCTTTCATTGTGAGAATTGCTTACTACATTAATGGAGAAGAGACCAAGGTTGGAGATGACCTAATCTGGTGGTATGTATGTATATATATATAATATATATATATTTTTATATATATATATATATTATATATATATATATTTTATATATATATATAAAAATATATATTTTTAAAGAGTATAATTCTTTGTCAAAATGAAGTCTCTGTATATAAAACTGATGCCAGTGGAACTTCCGTGGTTGGTTTGGGGTTGGGGAGGGAAAGGACAACCTACTCTTCAGCCTTTGCTCTGACTGCTCTCTCTGCTTGTAAGGGGTCACCAGGAAATCTCCAGATTCCTTGAAGCACAGGAAAACAAAAACATCATTCCTAGAGACTATTCAATTAACAACACTTTACTCCTCCAAGAAAGGAAAGCTGAAATTCCTAGAGGTCACAGGAGGTGTTCAAGGCCACTCCTCACCCAGTGCTCCTGTCCACAAAACCCAGCAGGGCTGGTTGCTCCCATGATTACAGCCTCAAACTTTACCTGGCAGCCAGTTTATCCCCAATTGGTTCAACAAAGTGTCCTCTTGACTGCTGACAGCAGAGAGCAGCAGGGCAACCCTTTCCTGCCCCTGGAAGCATTTTCCAAGTGCCTACTCCTTAAGTTGGAGGCCCGAGGAACTATGTTTATTTCCAACAGGCAGCCACAGCTATCTGAATCGTGGCACGCCAGCTGCTGAGTGGCTGGGGAGGAGGTCTAGAAGGTGATCTTTTAGTCCCAAACACTCTGCCTAAAAAATGCAAGAGGAGCCATCAAACAGAATCTCCCCAGGTGAAACCCTGCATTGGGGCAGACAGTGGTGGTGGTTGCACAATACTCTGAGAGTACTGAAGGCCACTGAATTATGCCTTTTAAAATGAGTAAGTTGAGGGTGGCGCCTGTGGCTCAAAGGAGTAGGGCGCTGGCCCCATATACTGGAGGTGGCGGGTTCAAACAAAGCCCCAGCCAAAAACTGAAAAAAAAAAAAAATGGGTAAGATGGCATATCTTACATTATGTGTATTTTAACATAGTAATAATGTAATTTATATAATTATTTAGTAATAAATTAAATGACATTTCAAATAATTATTTAATAATAATTAAATTATTTTTTAAGGTCAGAGTCCCTGACATAGCCTCCTGCCTTCTTGTTTCCCTCCTAGCCTCGTCATCTAATCTAGTGTTCAGTCCAGTCCAAACTGCTCTCCATTCTTTGAATAAGCCATGTTCTTTCAAGTTTCTATGCTATGATACAATTTTGCTTTTGGTAATAATAGCAAACACTTCTGTATAGTTATAGCGTTTACTGTATACATACCTACACATATATCTAGTGCTTAATATATATAGGACTTCTGAGGGGTGTGATCCTCACTAATTCTATTAAGTGCATAGATTCTATTACTAAGCCAATTTTATGTTTGAGGAAGCATACAGCATAAGATAGGGTTTGAACCCACACCTTCTGGCTCTTGCATCCCTGCTATTCATCGGTACAGAGTACTCCCTGTGGGTGGCTGGTCTCTGCAGTCTTCTCAAGCTCTCCCTTGAGACCTGGATCAAATATCACTTCCCCTGTGAAGCTTCCCTGGTGGTTTTTCAGGAGAAAGGGGGACTCCCTTCTCTAAGTCGGATGACAAGCCGAATACACGTGTTTTGCAGTCTATTTTATAGTGTGTAGTAATAGCCTGCTTGTGAGTCTGCTTCCCCTCCAGGGTGTGACGTCCCTCATTTATCCTGATTTCTCCAGATACTCATTACATGTTCCTCATTTATCCTGATTCCTCTGGGTACTCCCTACATGTCTGATGAATGAATGAGTGGGTGGAGGTCTTGGTGTCTCAATTTTCCAATTTCTTTCAATAAATAACAAAATCTACATTCCTTCCAAAGTTCTGGCATGGTCCCTTCAGGGATGTGCTATGGCCATTCATTCATTTCCTGGGCAACTCACCATTCTGGCAAGAAAGTCCATTCAGACTTATTTTCAGTAATTCATGTTAAAAATAAATATATGCTTTTCGTTTTTCACATATTAAACCATAGCGTATTACAGGGAGATAAGTAGTTATGATTCAAAGTATGACTGAATATTTTTCACTCCCCTAAAAAATACTACAATCCTTTACCATCTTTGAAATCTACAGTGTAGAATAGACAGAAGAAAATGGATTACTGTTTGCACAGAAAGGAGTATAAATCGAAGCAAGAATGAATGTATGAATAAGAGGATGGTGATGACGGGTGGGTGGGAGTGAATGGATTCATCAGGGAACAGTTATGTGGGCGGGTGAATGTAAAAGAACAAGGTGGATGTGGCTTTATAAACAACGTGGAAAAGCACGGATGGAATGATGGATAAATTGTAGTACAGGAGGCTGAGTGGAAGAATAGGTGGTTGGACGGGAGGACAGATGAAAGGATGTGAACCTGGATTAATGGATGAACGGATGAGGGCTGAACTGAGTGGATAAGGGGTGGCCTAGAGGCGGATGGATGGAGAGCTCCGGAGGGTGGAAGGATATTTGGGAGGATGGACAGCATGGGAGTGGATGGATGGGTAGAGGTGCCAGCCGGGACCGTAGGAGGAACACGTGGGTTTGTGGAGCCAAATCTAACCCCGTGACTGGCCACGGTTAGCTTCCCCTTAGCAGTCTCTACAAGAAGCAAAAATCCACCCGGGCCACGTGGACTTGCTTCTCTTTGAGGTTAAAAGAAATGAATTATCCTTTCCTCCCTTGGGGAGAATTACAAGCTCTCCAGCCCTAGCTCCCCACCGTCAGCAGGAAAGCACCACCAACCGGGGCAGGACCTCTCCCCTTTCCAGCTCCTCTCCTAGGATACTCCTACCTCCCACCCCCTGCCTGGGAAACCCAGAGAATCAGTCTCTAGCGGGGTTCGAAGATAAATTTAGCGGGAAGGGAGAGGCCGGAGGCTGACCTAACTGGGCGAGATTTTAGGACTCTGTCATCCCCAGGTGCTGAGGCCGCCCCTCCAGCGTCCGGTGCGTCCGGGGGCGCGCGAACCAGTGGGCACTGCAGGGCAGGGTCCCCCCGGCCCTCCCCGGCTGCCCAGTCCACGGTCGCGGTGAGAAAGCGGGCGGGGGCGGAGGGGCAGCGAGGAGGGCTGGTACATCTTTAAACCTCTGCCGGCTGGGCTGCTTAGTCACAGCCCTCTCCATTGGGTGTGTCCTTCGCTGGCTCCCTCCCTCCGTCGAATAAAAACTGCGGCCAACTTCCAAGGCGGCCTCATTGCCCAGCGGACCCCAGCCTCCTACAGGTTCGGTCCGCCGCCCCCCGCCCCACGCCCCAGGACCCTCCTGCTGCGCTCGCTCTCTTGGTTCGCCCCGACGCCATGGACACGTTTTGGTGGCGCGCAGTCTGGGGACTCTGCCTCGTGCAGCTGAGCCTGGCGCAGATCGGTGAGTGCTCGCCGCAGCCGGGGCAGCGGGAGGCGGTGCCGGGTGCCCAGCCTGGGTCTCGCGGCAGTCCTATGGGCTAAGCCGGCCTTGGTCCTGGGGGGATTGGAGTCAGGTGAGAGACGAGAGAAGTGTGTGGCGTTGAGGAAAGCAGTCAGCGATTTTGCGCTAAGCTGTTGGAGTGTTTGTCGGTGGGATACACCGTAGTGTGGAAAGGAAAAGAGAAAGGAGAAAGTTTGCGGGGCAGGCTGCCGGCGCGCAGTTCGGGGAGAGGCGGCTGAGCCCGAGCACATGGCAGAAAGTGACTGTACTCCTGAGGGCGCAGTATCTGGACTAACAGGCTCGGGTGCTCAAGGGGCTGTGGTCGAGTAGGCAGAGCTAGACCGGGCAAGGACCGCGGGGGAGCCGGTGCTGGGATAGGGATAAGAGTGTCACAGTTGCATGTGTGAACACGGGTGGTCCTGGATCCCTGCGGCGCGCCATGCAGCCTGGGTTCCAAAGCTCCGAGGTCTGCTCCTGCCCGTCCCTGCCCACCTGGGCCTGTGGGAACTTGCACCAGCTCTGTACTGAGGCCCCGGTCTCCACAAAGTTCCAGCCTGGGGCAGGTAGTAGGAACAGGAGGGCAAGACTGGGCGAGCCGCTTGGTCCTTGCAGCCTCCTGTTTCTGCCAATCAGTTTGGGGAAATCCAAAGAGTAAGGTGGCTCATGTTCCCTGCCTGGCAGCCTCAGAGCCCGCAGGGGAATCTGGATCCCAGAGTAATATCGGGGACTCTGGAGCTGGGGCTCGGATATCTATATCACACCCAAACAGGGGTGGGCGTCTTCTCAAGGCTGTGGAGGGGAGGGGCCGCCTGTGAGGTATTACTGCGCGGCTCAAAGACAACCGTTCTCTTTCTTTGTCTCTCTCTATCTACCCCATAATTACACGGCTGATTTGCTTATCGCTAGTAAAATTAATTTTTCTTTTAACAAGTGCCAGCTGGGTCATTAAGACAGCTTAGCCTATGGTTAATTCTACTCAGCAAGTTTTAGGGCGTACCAAGAAAGCAAAACCCACAGTTGCACATGGACACTTTAGACTGAGGCTGGGTGGGGATTTGGGCATCTAGGCTGTAGATTCCTGAAGCAGAAGGAATAATAATCACAGCAATAACAGCACGAGCTGCCGTTTGCCGCACCCTTTCACTGTGCCAACCACTATGTTAAATCCTTTATGTGCATGACTTCATTTTACTCTCAGAATAGCCCAGTGAGAGGTGTCCTGTTTTTAGGTCTGTTTTACAGGAGGGAAACTGAGGCTTGGGGAGGGTAAGTGACATGCCAGCATTTGTACAGTCAGGAGTAGGGCTGGATGTGAACCTAGGTCCACTGAGACCAAAGAGGTACTCAGATTTGCCGTATGGGTCCGGCAAACCCGGAAAGGAGTTTTGGGGAAGGTGAGGTGTTGGTGGACCAGGGGCCTCAGGGAGGCTCCTGGAGGGAACTAGAGTTCCAACAGGCCCTTGAAAGGCATAACATTCAGGGTTGGAGGGAAGAGGGTGATTTGACAGGCAGGGAGAGCTCTGAGCCTGTCCTTTAACAAAGGGAGACCACTGTGGTGGTTTCCCTGCGGCCTCTGGGGAAGTTTATATGTCTGTTACCTACCAGGCCTCTGCTTTGTCTCTGAAGATTCTGACTCCTGACTCTTTCCAACCTGCTTCCCTGATTCCTCTAACGGGCCCCACCCCCAAATATTTAGTGATGTCCTAACCCTGAGGTTCCCTCAGGGCCCAGCGGGTTCATCCCTGCCTCACTCTGGCCCTGAGTTTCCACAGTCCCTTTGAGCAGCGTCACTTGGAGGAAGCATTAGAAGTGTCAGTGTTCATGTGCTTGAAGAGTTGTTTGGAAAGAACAGAGACTTGGAAAGCAGATATGACTTTTGCTTGGGGCTGGGCAAGCAGCGGGCAGGTGTGATAGAAGAAAGGATGGGAAGGACAGGGACTGTTGCCACCCCTTTCTGGGGAACAGTGGGCTCTGAAAGATCATGAAGAAACTTTGGAAAGGAGCAAGGCTGTGGGGAGGGAAGCATGCTCTAATCTTTGTGTCAGAGAAATGGCCAATTGTGATTAGACATTGGACCCAGAACCTCCGAGTTAGAGAGGCCGCAGCTGTCAGGCTTGGGCGTCCTGTCCAGGAGAAAGAAAGTGGCCCTAGGTAGAGGGCAGGGAGATGAGTCCTCCCTGCACAGACATCTCCTTTTCTCTGCGGGTGAGAAGTCATTATGAGGGAATTGCACCCCTAGTGTTGAGAAAGAGGGAACCTTCTGACAGCCCTGGGGTCTGGGGGTGGCACACACCTTAACGGTCGCGCTGAGCGTGGCAGAGAGAGCTTTGGCTATATTCTCCCTTGTAAAGAAGCCAGGAAGCAAAGCCCATCCTCGCTGAGATTTAGCATCAAGGAATTCAGTTATTCCTCTTCCACGTACTGGGCATCTTACTTCCTGGAAAGGCATGGTGACAGGTCCGTGTGTTGGAGGCTAGCAGCCAGTAGGAAAAAAGTTCTACTTTCTTCCAAATTGCCCCACTTAGGAGGGGATGCTGAACAGCATGAAATTCTTACTTTATGACAGATCTCCTTCCATTCATTCAGGAAATATTTCCTGACTCACTGTCAGAGACTCAGAGACCAGGATTCTAAGGATCCTTTAGAAACGCCCCTTCTTTTTCCCAAGAAGGAAACACACCCTGATAGAGAAGAACTAGTGACTTCCCCTCTCTGAGACTTGTTAGGGTGCCAAGCAAGACCTTTTCATACACTGGGTATTTGATATACTTCTATCATAGAGGACTGCAGGGAGCCCCACCCTGACCCCTGCAGTGGGTGGGGAGGAGGGCGTGTCTACTGGAATAACAGCGTTTGCTCCACATGTTAAATAATTCTACACACTCATTACAATTTTATATTTTATTCCACAACATACTTACTCAGTTTGAGTTTAATATAAAAATAATGATATATATTTCTTACCATAAAGCAAAGTTGGTGCTTGGAAAACATTCTCTGTATTATCTGGAGGCTTCTGAAATCTCCTGGAACATCACATTTTAAAAGCCTGACACTCTGCTACTGTGTAAAGCAGGGTCTTAAGTCCCCAGGAAATACCACTCACTGAGCACCAACTGTATACTAGCAGCAGGTTAGCATAGGTCATCTTACATAAGTCTGACAATAGCCCCGGGACACTGAGGCCCCAGTAGTGGAGCTGGGATTTCCCCATAGTCTAAGACCCTTCCATGTTAGAATCCAGTGCCTTTGCTTTCGATTTATTACGTGGTCTCTGGAGGGCTTTGGAAATTGCATGTGGGTCTCCCCCTTCCCTGTCCCTTGTGGCCAGTATAGGTGAAGTCTCGTGTGAGTGGCTTGTCTCTCCACACTTGGCAAGCTGTAGACTCTTGGCCGCCCTGCCCTGCTCTGGCCTGTCTCTCCCCAGGCTTGGCCGCAGCTGTCAGAAGAGATGTCAACCAAATTATTTGTTACTAAAATAAGTCCCTTCCCATATCAGAGCCCAATTGCCCTTCTAGACATGCTCTCATTTGCAGGCAGGGAAAAAAGGGAGAGGCGGTTTCTCGTCTAAGAGACAAGTTGGGGCAGTGCCCTTCTGAAAATTAGGAAGGAGGCCCTCCAGGAGCTCTCGTGCTGACCCCTGCAAGCATTTTAGATGCGTTGACTGAGAAAGCCGCCTTGTCACATTGTGTGACAGGTTGTGTGTGCCCCAGTGGGGGAAAGTCTTGAGGACCCAGGCAGGGGTCTGGCGTGGTTCCCTACAGAAGTCAAGGGTCTGGAGCCAAATCCTAGGGTGCAGCTCTAGGTGACACGTGGCCAACCACATGAGGTTTCAGATCAGCCTGTGGTTGTCACAGGCTTCCAGACTGGGGTCCCTGGTGGAGAGGAAGTGGTGGGAGGTAAGCTGGGCCTCCCCACAGTCCCTCCTGGCTGGGGCTGGGGCTGGGGCTGGGGCTGGGGCTGGGAACAAGATACAGGCTGCAATTGTATTTCCCCAGCACCTCTGTTGTAGCGACTTCACCCAGAGCCCCAACGGGAAGTGCTTCTTGTGAAAGACTGAAGTGAAGCAGGTGGCAGATGCTGCCAGCCACAGCCCCAGTATTCAAAGGGGATGTTTTCTGCCTCATATAGAAAATCTGGGGGTTTGCACAGCAAGAAGCTGATGACTCAATTTCCTTTGTGTTCTTACTTGAATCGGAAGGACGCAATTTTCTTTAGAATTACCGGGGCAGACTGGTGCCTTCTGCCTTACGTTGGAATCCCACTTTCCACTCACTTAGCAGGTTGAATTTTTTTTTTTTTTTTTTTTTTTTAATGTACTCTCCCCAGAGCTGCCCCGGCAGGGTTTGCGAAGCTGGCCCAGTTAAGTACTGGAAGGGCTGCTTTCTAAAGTTTGTGGTTCTGGAATCTGGCTTGGCATGGATACAGCGCCTGGGTGTTCCAGATTCTCTGGGAGAGTCAGGATCTTGAACGTGCAACTATTCCACCAATTGGCACGTAGCATCTATTTTGACTAAATGTTTATACATTTTTCTACAAACATATGCATGTTTTCATGTTATTAGACGTCAAACACTTTGTTAAGGCTTTTTACATCTTTGCATCTTTATCACTTCTTCTTCTTTTTTTTTTTTTTTTTTTTTTTTTGCTGTTTTGGGCTGGGTTTGAACCCGCCACCTCCAGCATATGGGGCCGGCGCCCTACTCCTTTGAGCCACAGACGCTGCCCCATCTTTATCACTTCTTAATCTGGTGTTGACAAAATTGATGTTTGGTTCAGGAAATGTGCACTTTGGAGATAAATATTGACTATTCCTGTACTCTCCATTTCTTGGTCATTCCAGTGTGTGAAATAGCAGGAAAAGCACATATTTGATTCCAGTCTGTTAGATGCGGACAACCACATTTTGCAGTGCACCTATAAGTATTCGTCTATCTCATGTATATGTGGGTATGGTGGGAGAGGATGGTACCCAGGAGTGCTAAAGACTTTCACACTCTCAAAGGGGAAAACAGCAACAGCAACACGCATGCCTGACAGTCTTCTGCTGTGCTGGGGGAGCCTCCTAATGTTCCAGATTGTATCTCATTCATTTTGTGCCCTCAGATCCCAATGCTTATGTGTCTATCGTTATGGCTGGGAACAGTTTGTTGAACTGAAATGAATGACTCAAATGTAGGAATATAAACAGAAGCATGATGGTCAGTATGGCTAAGACACAGATTTGTTTATATGTATCTGATAGAATAGTAGTGATGAGTGTGTTGCTCAGGGCAGGGCCGAGGAGGGTGCTTGGGTGGCTGACTACCTACCACCACCATGTTTGGGCTGCCCAAACAGGGAGTTCACTCACCTCTTTGTGGCTGTAGTGACTGCTTGCTGTGACAACTGGGATGGCTGTATAAAGAAAGGTCACTAGATGGTTGGACTGAGAAGGGAGTGGATGCAGGCAGCATGATGACACCCTGAGGTTTAAGCCTAAAAATAGAATACTCCCCGGCAGTGGCCAGCTTGTAGTTCTAGTGACGCTGGAGATGCTGTTATGAGGTTGGAATCTTTGAGTGAGAGGCCCCCGGACCCTTCCAGCCCCCTGTACCTACTTCAGGAAGGTGGCCACCAGCTAGGAGAAGAAGGAATATTTCGCAAGCTTTGCTTTCTCCGTGGATCTCTTTGGGTAGTTCTCAAACTGCTATCTGACCTGGCGCTACTGCTGATCCTCCAGGGGCAAGTCTGCAGGGAGGCCTGCCATCCGATGGCGACCCATGTTGGCAACAGCAAATGGCGTGTCCTCTGTACAGATCCTCCCAGGTGTAAAATGACCCACAACTTTGCAGCTCCTGCGTTCCTAAGGATTGTATCCCCAGTGAGACCTGAGAGGCAGGGAGACAGACAGGGAACCAGGCAGAAACTCAGAGCCACCTCTCCCCAAGGTTGGGCTACACTGGGTGTCTGGGTGTGTCCTCCTGAGGTGAGTGTCCCTCCTAAGTGCAAGTGTGGGCAGACACATCCCAGGTGGGTGGGGAGGGGCTGAGTCACCAAGGAGGTGATTTGCAAAACTCAGGTTCCAAAACCTTCTTTAAATTTTTAGCTTTTTGAGAGCAAAGGCTAATTGCAAAACTCCACTTGGGGAGAAAGATTATTCACACAGACGAGAGTAATTTCATACATCTGATACAATTGCAGGTTTCCCTTGACAGTGCCTGAAAGTTCTTCCTTTTTTTGGTTTTGTTTTGAGTGTTCCTTTTTCTTTTGTGCTTGTCTTTTGTAGCTAATTGTCTGTTCTGAGAAACTGTCACCACTATTATTACTAATGGCAAATATTTACTCAGTGGTATGGGCCAGCATCATTCTAAATATTTTCCATACACTAATTTGTTAGATCCAAACATCAACCTCACAAAGGCAGTGCTATTACTGTGTATTAGCCTTCTTTTCCATGAGAAAATAGAGGCACAGAGAATTTAAGTAACTTGCCTAAGTCCACACAGCTGGTCAGTGATGGAGCTGGGAGGTCTGGATTACAGTGGTATATTAGGATGTCAGGGCACCCCCAAAACCTGTGTGATTATACCTGGTAGTACTCTGGTTGTTTTCTAAGACTCCATTTTGGAATCTGGTTGGGTGAGTGTGAGGTCATAACATCCACACAGCTGTTTTTATCTTCTTCCATTTTAAAATGTGATGTCAGAGGAAGGGGCTAGAATTGCAAAAATGAAGAAAGTTGTGATGGAAATTCCCTCCAATTCATATCCTGAGCAGCTCATTCATTCCAACCCCTGAATAGCTCTGCTGTCTTCTGTGTAATAGGAAGTTGGCGGAAGGGGTGTAGAGGTGAAAGGGACAGTGGCTTGAGTTGTTTGTTCATTACCACTTTGTTATTTGTCACCTGGATGAAAGTGAGGGATGCTGGTTGGTATTCCTTCGTCATCTAGAACTTTGAATAGGAGCAAAATGTTTGCCCTCCACTTAAGGGTCCTTGGTTCAAGGCCATCTCTCTCCCAGCTAGAATTGATGGGTGAGGGAGCAAAACTCTGAGAGAGGAGGCTGTCAGGAACCAGGCTACACACATCCAGGGCACAAGGAATTTGGCAAAAGCTAGAAATGTGCTTTAACCCTTCTCCCAGCCCTCGTCTACATGAGGTGACTGGGTGCTTGGCCCAGTAGTGAGCAAGAGAGTTTCCTCTGGGTGGCCCTGGCTGAGAAACAGGTCCCCCAGGAAGAGAGCAGGCAAAGCCCCCTGGGGACATCTGTCTAATTCAGTCTACAAACTGGACAGGGACTCATTCTTGATTCCCCATCTGTTTCAATTTCACTCTATCTGTTTGCACTTAACCAGGTCTATGGTTCATTCTAGAAGGAACCCTGCACCAATCTTGTTACTTTCTACTTCTCCGAGTCAGTAGTGTGGTGACAGTGAAGCCTGTGAGTGAGGGCTGACCATCGTGCACACTAAGACACCCAAAAGAAGTGAACAATTCCAGGGCAATGCCTGTGGCTCAATGGAGTAGGGCGCTGGCCTCATGTGGCGGAGGTGGCAGGTTCAAACCCAGCCCCAACCAAAAAAAAAAAAAAAAAAAAGGAAGTGAACAATTCCATGCAGCCCGTGCCTGGTCTCCTGCCATAGGCCTAGAAGGGTGTTTCTGCCCAGGCCACTGGCCCAGTCTATGTACATTCAAAAGGCATTAAATGAGTGTCTACTATGTGCCAGTCACAAATGTTGCCATTGCTGAGTGTTCAAGTCCAAAAAGTAGACTCCAATAAACCGAAGGTCCATCTGATAGCCTGCAGGACACGAGCTGATGTCCCTGAGTCAGCCCCTCAGTCACCAGTGACTTGTAGGACCCTCACCTTCAAGGAAAGAACAGGGGTTCAGGTAACCCACAAGAATACTGGTCATACAGGGGAGGACAAAGTTTGGTGAAGAAATCTCCTGCCCAGAGGCTGTCTTTGCAGTGAGTCCTCCGTAGTGGGATGAGTTGTCTCCACAGTATCAGCCTTAGAGGTCAGGTGCATCCCTGCAGGCTTCCCTAAGTGATCTTTACCTTACTATTTGTTGTCGTTGATAACTCATAAAAACTCCACAAACATCTTTCTATTTAACAAGAAGTTCAAGAGTGCCTGTTAGCTGTTATGGTGAGCTAATGAGCATATTAGCTCCTTAGGGAAAAGTCCACGCCTTATGTACGTTTTTGTATTCATGACAGTCCCACCTCTTAGCACAGTTACCCAGTTACAGCAGTTGGTCAGCAGATACTTGGATGGCTGACCGAGTAAGTAACATTTTTAGACTTAGCCAGGAAAGCCATCTCCGCTACTTTTTATAATTTTTTAGGTGCTAGCTAATTGTTTTTCACCATTTTTTTCTTTAAGGTCTATATAAAATCACTTCCCCCCCCGCCCCCCCCATTGCCTCTTATAGTGATACTCCAACTTCTTTGAAATGTCTTTTCTCTGCTCTCTCTCCAGGGTATGTAGATCTTTCTCCAGGTTTGAAACATCAGGCAAAGCAGGGGAAGTTCGGCGCTCATTATATTTTGTCCAGTAGAACCGGGATCTTGATTTCTCATAGGTCTGGCTGCCTCTCTGCCTCAGCCTTACTTCTGAATCTTTCCTCATGTTTAAAAGAACCCTACAGCTCAAAAATCACATTCTCAACCATATGCAGGAGAAAAGTTGATGATGGGTTTTTGGTCACTATACTAAAAGAATAAAAGGAGAGCTGTTTCTTTCAGTTAATAGTTTAGAAACCTCCCAGATGAAAGATCACCTCTGTACAGGCTGATACTTGGTATGGTGTGATGGGAATGGGGTTGGCTTTGGAGGAGAGTGGTGTAGAAAAGTAAGGGCGATGACATGAGATAGACTTCCCTTCTGGTGGGTTGCTGTCCCCTGAGAGCAGCATGTGAGCTCAGGCAGTTGCACCTCTTAAGCATCTACAGTGATATTTAGCATATAATGTCTAAAGTAGAATGTCCCGAGAGTAGAAATCTATATCACAATAGTTTCTTTCTGTTACTGATTCACTACATGCTGCTGAGCAAAGCATTTCTCCCCTGTTTGCCTCCATTTTTTCCACGTGTAAAATGAGAGGCTAAGAGTCTGGTTGATCTATAAAAGTCCCTTCCAGACCTTGTATTCTATAAATCTACCACTCTGTGGGCCTACTAACACCTAAGCCTCTTAAAACCTAATGGAAAGAAAAACACAGAAGTACTATAATGTGGTGTCAAAAAAATGTGATCCCTGGTTTGTATTAAATGTCAGAAGTGAATTATTATATTAATCCATGCCAGAAACAACCGTATGGACCCAATTAAAAAGAAAGCTTCAGTGGGCAGGAGTAACTCCTAGGGTGTAAGGGCTTTGCTCATAGTACTCCACTGAACCCTTTCAGTCAAATGCAGGGTGGGCAGATGAAAACGCTTTGGCCAGAGAAGTTAGCAACATGTCTCATAACTACAGCTGCAGAGAGCCAGTCCCAGGATTACCTGCAGGATCTGAATGCAGTACTCTTTACTTCACATTGTACTATAATAAACATTTCTTCCACTGGCCAGAAAAGCCAGCCCCCAAAGGAAGGAAGAGATTGTCCTCTTCACTCTGAAAAATTTCAGAAGTACTTTAGATTTCTCAGTCTTTGTTCAAGGGACCCCATGTTGGTGCAAAATGAAACAGTATTCAGCTAAAGCAGTACTTAGTGGGTGAATTCTAGTATTTGGTATTTTGTGCATCTCGGGTAGCCTGGAGATCTGAGAACAAAACTAAACAAACCCAAATCTAGGGACTGAGCAAGGCAGGCCTGTGAGATGGTGAGTTGCTGCTTCTACCGAGAGCCTTTCAGACTCCCACCAAGATATTTTTAATTCATAAAACAGAGAAACTCTTGCTGAGGGGAAAATAAAATAAAACAGGAAGTCATGAAGATAGCATTACTTAGAAGTTTGTCAAAGTGGGTCAAAGGCTAAATCCCTTGTCTAGTTTCTGGCCTTCTATCAGTCACTGGAAGTCCTTAGTCAAACCACTCCCCATTCTGTGTGCCCATTTCCTACCCACCTGGAATTCACTGACCATTACTTGAAATAAAGTTCCAGATGGATTCAGGTCTCATGTCCTATGTGATGCCTTCAGTTGCTGCTGAATATGGTTCAGCCACCTGTATCTCCAGCTAAACATGTAGACACAGTACTCTAGAAGTGAGAACCCACTCATGGCCAGCAGAGGTTTGGCATTTCTCCGTCTTAGTCATGGGGTGATGGTGAGTGAGATCCTTCCCTTACTGGTTGCCTGTTTCCTCAGTTATAAATTGATGAAAAACTGACCAATTCAGTTCCTTAAAATGTATCATGTGGGCTCGGTGCCTGTAGCTCAGTGGTTAGGGTGCTGGCCACATGCACTGGGGATGGTGGGTTAGAACCTGGTCCGAGTCTACTAAACAAACAAACAAATAAAAACAAACAAACAAAAAAATAGCCAGGTGCTGTGGTGGGTGCCTATAGTCCCAGCTACAAGGGAGCTGGAGGCAAGAGAATAACTTGAGCTAAATAGTTTGAGGTTGCTGTGAGCTGTGATGCCACAGCACTCTAGTGAGGGTGACATAGTGAGACAAAAAAATATATATATACATATATATATATATAATGTGGTTGACACCATGGAAAGAAGTGAAGTGGAAGACTTAGTTTCTGTCCTTGGAGAACTTACAGTTTGGTGGAAGAAAAGTCAAACAGATGAAGGAATTGTACAAGACAGCATCTAATCCAGTGTCAGATCAGAAAAAATATGTTTTTGTGATCTGCAATTATACAGGAAGGTCTAAAGGAATTTGAGGATAAGTTGAGTGCGGAAAAGGACATGGACAGAGAAAGGGGAGAGGAGAGGAACCCAGAGAAAGGTAAAGAAAAAGTTTAAAGTGGGGGAAATAAGTATGGCTTAATTAGGATCAGGAGAGGGGTCAACCTGCCTGAATGAAGGTCCATGTTTAAGAACAGTGAGGGATGTATCTGGACAGACTCTGGGTGATCAAGTAACAGTGGCACTATCCACTGGCAGCAAGATCCAATTCTTCTGCTCCAGAAACTCAGAAGTGTTCATGATTCACCCTGGCCAACAGTACCAGATAGAGTTCAGAAGCAGGCCAGCTCCAATTTTTTTTTTCCCCCACCCCCTTCCCCCGCTTCCCCTCCACCCTCCCCCCAACTCCCACCAGAATGGAAAATACCTCCGGGGCGGGGTGGGGGTGGGGGTGGGGACAGGGAGTGGGCAGGGGCATGCCTCCCCAGCTCCAATATTGAGACAGAACTTTGGTGACTCTGGCTGGGTTGGAGAGTGGCAATTTAATGAATCTGAATTTAGTGAATCCCAAACAAGGCCTACAGCATCAATAGCAAATAGATTATCGCTTATGAGACATTTTTCATTGATTACCAGGGGCTACCTGGAGTGCTATGCTAAGAAGCCAAACCTTGGTTCAGGTACAGAGAGTGCTGGGATCTACTAGTGATGTCTGCAGGGACATGCTGTGGATCCCATGGGCTGTCACCCTAGGAGAGCAGCAGGCTTTTCTTGTTTTCCTTTCTGACAGTTCTATGTAGAGTCCTCTGGGAGGTTAGCCACTTTGGAATCTGGCCAACTAGCCATACCAAGACTCCACTTTCTTCCAGAACAGAAAATACAGCCTCTTACCTAAAGGACATAGTTTAGTTGCCTGAGCCTTTTCTTGGGATTTACTCCCATCTGTTTTCCCATTTTCCCGCAAGTGAAGTTAGATATTGGGAGCTAGCAATCTCATCTGATTGAACAAGGGCCAGACTTCCTGGCAAAGGGTGCCTTCTCCGTATCAGCTTCTCCATCTGCAAACTGAGAAGACAAAAATGGTGCCTCACCCAGAGGATGATAGGACGAATAACCAGCTAATGCCAGTAAGGACTTTGAAGATGAAAGGATTGTATGTGCATGTTAATTACAACGTTTATCAGCCCTGGAGCTCCTGCATTCTTAGCTGCCACTGGGAACTCTTCTGTGCTTCCCAATTGCAAATAGTAGCAGCATTCCACAGACTGGCCCCGCAGACTGAGAGCATCCAGCAGCTCAGTCAAGAAGGCTGGATACTGAACTCAGGCTGTCCAGCCCATTCTGGGCCACTCAAGTTTCCCACCACTCATCCTCAAGGGAAATAGTAGGCTCTCTACCTGCGCAGGTAAGATAAGATAGAACCAAAGTATAAACAAAAGGCTCCACCAGGATTCTACTAGAAATAGCCCCTGGGTAAGATTAGGACACTCTGCTCTAATTCCCACCCCATGAAAGCCTAATTGTTTGACCTTGGGCTATTGGCTTTCTCTGTCTAATGGTTCAATATACTGTGTGAACCACCTGGGGATAATAATCCCTCTGCCTCCCCTAGACCTTTCCACCTTTGCCTGCTGGTGTGAAAGTGTCTTGTGTGGGTAGGCAGAAGCACGTGATGTAAAACTACAAGGTCCTATTATTCCCTGGAGTAACTTGTGCCTCTATCTATGTCTCCTGTTGCTGGTTGACCCCAATCACTGAAACTATATTCTTGGGAATGCTCACCAGTCTCCTCAGTGCAGCCATCCCCTCCTTATCTAGGTGGGCCCAGGATTGGCTCAGGCTTCTTGGTTGTGCCACTTCCTGAGGCTTGCAAGTGCATTCAGGCAAGTGCATTCAGTGGGAGACTGCATGCACTGCCAAGGTGGCTCTCAATAACCTTGCTGGGATAACCCAGTGAAAGGGCTAGAGGTGGGGATGGAATGGTGATCAGTTGCTTTGCCGAGGCGGATGGTTTAGCACAGGCTGAGCTGGGCCAGTGCAGCAGCACCGAATTATGGGTTCAAAGAGGAGGAAGTGGAGAAAAAGAGAAAGACGCTAAGTGAGAAGTTATCAGGACTGGTGACGAAAAGCAAAAGATGATGGTGTGTCAGAATGGGAAAAGGTGTTAGTAATTATGTAGTTCACTTGTTTTATTGGACAGGTAAGGAAAGGAAGCTTAATGGGCTGCAAGTGACTTGCCCAATGTCATGCAACTAGTATGTGGCAAAACCCTGGTCCTCTGATTAACCCAGTCCCCTTTCTATTTCACCCTTTGAGACAACAGAGGAGGGAGCACTAAACATGAGGACAGTGGGATGACCAGGACAAGACCTGCGGTGCAAAACAAGAGGATGAGCAAAGGGTACTGGTTTTGTTTTGGTAGCACAGTGGGAAATGGTGTTAAGTGTTTATACTCCACTGGGGTCTTCAACGCACCTGGACCTGGTTCCCAATGCACTATCTTGTGCATCCCTATTTGGCTTTTGTTTTGATCCTTTTTGATTGAATGACCATTTGGAAACCAGAAGGTCCAAAGCAACCTGACCTGGCCTTGCTCTCTAGACATTTCTATGAGTTGAGTCAACCATCACTGGTTCTCAAATGACTCAATTGTTCACCCAACTCAGTGATGGGTCACCAATATATGTGTACTCTGCTAGGTGCTAAAGATACAACTTTAAACAAAGAGAGCCACAGTTTCTTCTATCATGGAACTTATAGTCTATCTGAAAGACAGATAGCCAACAGCTAATGATGCTTTATTTACTTATACTTGCGGTAAGTGCTATGAAGGAGAAACAGGACCTTGGGAAAGCATATAACGGGGAGATCTCTTCTGATCTAAAGCAGCAAGGCAAGCCTCCCAAGACTGGTGAGCGAATAGCAGTTAACTATGTTTGCAGGATTCCTGCAATTCCTTGGGACCTCTACCTTTTGGACTTCTCAGAGCCCTACCAACTAACTCTCAAGACCATGGGACAGTCTGGTGGGTGTGATCAAAGCACCCCACAGCAGCTTTTGCAAGAGCAGCCTCTCTTCTGATTGTCTCACCACTGAGTCTGCCAAGTAAGAGAAAAAGAAAAAAAAAAATTTTACTTTCCCAAATCCTTGAAAACAACTGGTCTATCATGTCTGCCCTGCAATAGACAATGAGGGGAAGAGAATCAAGAGAAACTCCAAACTGACTCAGGCTTTTAGAAGCACATGTTGGGGTAGCAGGGGAACTCTAATTCTGGAGAAAGAAGAAGTGGTATATAGTGTAGAAGTTATTTTAAGTCATGAGGAAAATATTCTGAATTTACTGAGGGATCTTGGGTCGGGTCCCATCTTTTCTATTTTATTGAAAGTTTCTTGGTCTTGTGGCAGAAGCTTGGGCCCAGGGTCTGATGAGTATGTATATAGGGAGTGGTTACAGGATGATTCAATGACCATGCAGATGTATTTCTGGGGAATGGGTGAGAACTCTGGGATACAGATGTCCAATCATTTGGCTCCAGTGGCCTCATTTCTTTAGTTCCTTTGCTGCTGGTGACTTTTTAGAAATGACCAGAGCGGACTATTTCAGAACAGTGAGACAGAGGTGGTGAGAAAATAAAACCAAAAACATCACTTAAGATGCTTTCAGATGCAAGCATCTATAGTAACAAAAGCATTTAAAAACTGGTAGAGGTAGGGCACCAGCTAATACAAATGGTTCATGTAAACAACTGTGTCTTGTCAATGAGAATAGATTCAAGGTTACTCTCTCAATGATGGTGATAACATCCTTCTCATTCACTTTTACTGAGATGGGCTTTCTTGGGTGGGAGAGACAGGGAGGGAGTTTTAGCTATCATGTTTGAGCATAGGCTGCAACCCACCCATTCGTCAAACCATGATGTGTCCACTGTGTGATTGTTCTCTCTCAGGCATGTTTTGGCATGCCCCTGTCAGTACGTACATCCCAGCTGGTGATCTCTGTAGGTCACAGAGAAATCCACCCTCACAAAGTCTGGGAATAGGACGATTGCAGGAGCTCACTGATATTATCAAGACCCAGGGTTTTGTCCCAACTTTCTACTCTGACACTCCCAGTGTCTTCCTGAAGTTTTGCAGCCCTCAGGTTCCTAAACTGTCTCTCACAGTTCCAAGTATCCTATGAAGAAAAAAAAAAAAAAAGATTTTCTAGCAGCAGCAGAAGAAGAAATGCCTTTTCAAAAACCTTTCTCTTAAAGGAAACGGCTTTTCTGGAAACCCTTAATTGACTTCTCTTTCCTCCATGTTGGACAGACGGGGTCACATGCCCACATTTAACCAATCACTGGCAAGGAAAACTGGGACCACAGGGCTTGGCTTAGACCAATCACCATCTACCCACTGGAACTGAGACTCAGGGTCTCACTTTCCCTGAAATACAAAGTATTTTTTTGGTTTCTGAATAAAATTGGGGTTCAACTAGAAGAATTTTGTTACATTGATAACAGTGTCTATGACAATGAGTAAGGCCCCAAAGGGTGTCCATCCACCTGGTAGAGTTGTGGTTTCAGACTCTGTCTGGGCTAAAGAAAAAGGCAAAGCTAAGTTCTCATGTTTCTAAGCCACACCCTCAACCTGTTTCTGAGCAGACACACCTCATGGATAGAGTTCACACGCTCCAGTTTGGAGCTGTAGATGGTCAGAAGCTTATGCTCAATCATAATAGCTGTGACTTTATCTTTTCGCAAGAGAATCCTATCAGAGAATAACCTTAAATATGTTATTATTTGTAAGAAATAGCCAATTTTTTGTACACTCAAGTCCTTTATTATTAGAAACTCAGTCCTTCAAACCCATTTTTGTGATTGGAGCTACACAGAACATGAGGGCCACTGCTCTGCAGTGATCTTTTAAAAAAGAATTAGTACGTCCTTGGATAAGCGTCTCTTCCTCTAAATTACGAGATGATGCTGCTTGAGGGAATTGCCTGCTTTTCTTTGCTACTACACTCCTAGGACGTTTTAATGCATGTGAAGTGTTTTCAGCTCTATTACCTAATCCAGACCTCACAATAACTTTGTGGTTGGTAATATTATACTTCTATATGGGAGGGAAGTTTAATGCAAGGTCATGGCTAATCAGTGCACACTTGAACCCTTGTTTCTACCCTGGAGCTGATGTCCATGTCACCACTCTACACAGGCTCCCCATAGACCTGACCTGCTTTCGAGGAGTCTAAAATTGACTATTGAATTTTATATTAACAATTGCTTTTCATAGGCATGAGAAGTCCTTCCTAATAGTTTCTCGGAATCCAAAGCTCAAGGCTCCAATCTTTTATCCTTCTGTTAAACCCAAGGGTGAATAGGAGAGTCTTCTGGGCCAGTCCCCTGCCTCCATGCAGTTAGCTCTTGAACCTAACATCACAGAAGGAAGCCTTTGAGATTTTGTTTCCTGTTCCTTTATTATCACCCAAATATATTGAAAGGATTTATGATATCTGCATCCAGGGATGTTTTAAAGATGAACCTCAAGGATGTAACTGTTTCTTACACAAGAAGGGGGCTGGGTCTTTTAAACATCTAATGATGAAAGACCTGAGGAAATGGATTCTACTAAACCAAAATGATTTGTGCTTTATTTTGAAGGTGAATTTCCAAACTGCAAACCTTGCTAGCATTTGACTAGCTGGCTAGTTCCCAATGTGTTCTTCAGCTCTCAGCTGAAATGGCATTCCCTTACCAGGGGGAAATTGGGGACAGCAAAGGCCTTGGGGAGGAAAGGCTTCCCCTAGACAGAGCTGCAGGTCCCACAGGACTTGGTATTTTTGTTACCAGTTTTATCGTGCTGTGTTGTTGACTTGTTTAGGGTTGTCTTCTCCACTGGGCCATAATCTCCATTGGAGCAGTGATCTTGTCTGCCTTATTCAGTCCTTCCCATGCCTAGCACAGTGCCCAGCACATGGGGCACTAGGGGAAGCCTTATCGAAAAATTGATGAAGTGGGGATTTGGATCCTCTTTTCTGATGGCCTGTGTCCACTTCATTGCTGGGGTGGTGGTGGTTTTGGTGGAATTGTGGCTTACTATGGTGGATTCAGCCCATGAATTCCAAATTCCACTTTTTAAAAAACCTTGGTGCTCTCACCTATAATCCTAGCACTCAGGAAGGCCAAGGTGGGTGGATTGCCTGAGCTCAGGAGTTGGAGACCAGCCTGAACAAGAGTGAGACCCCATCTCTAAAAACTAGCCAGGTATTGTGGCAGGAGCCTGGAGTCCAGGCTATGTGGGAGGCTGAGTCAAGAGGATCACTTGAACCCAGAAGTTAGAGGTTACTGTGAGCTCTGACACCATGGCATCCTGCCCAGGGCAACAGATTGAGACTGTCTCAAAACAAACAAACCAACAAAAAACCCTTGTTTATCTATCTGTCTATCCATCAATCATCTATCTCGGTTACTTACTTGCCTGTTTATCTATCTCTATGTCTCTACTATGTCTCCCTGTTACCGATCTATTACTGTGGGAACGAGACACAAGTGCTTAGAGAGCAAAGGAGGGTTGGAGAACAGGCCACATCTTCTCTCAGTCCCTCTTCCTCTCTCTGACTCTGTCATCCCAATTCCCTCACCCCTTTCCTTGGCTTGCATCATGTCAGAAGGAGTCTTTTCCAGTTTCCTGCAAGGGTACCCCAAAGGAAGCTGAATACATGCAACATCTCACCACTTGGGATGGATGGGAAAGACAAGGGGGAAAGCTTTTTCTTCCAGGGAAGGGACAGTTGGGGAGAGGTCTGGGGAAGGAAGTCTCAGATATTCCAGACTCCTTGCTGGGAGCAGAGGGATGGGCTCCCTGTGGCTCCCTTCTGGGCCATGTTTGGGACAGCTCTCTTTCTTTGCACACCAGCAGCATCAGACAACCCCCAGGCTTCCTCCAGGACTGTTTCTCCTGGTGTAGGAATGGGGCCCTGGTATCTCTTTGAGCTTCCTGTTCTTTATGTTGTTTGGAAGAATAAAGTCAACAGCTACTTTTGTGTTCTGGATTGTTTACACTGTTTAAGACTCTGGAAAACCCATCTGTTTTCTTCTCCAAAATGAGCTTCCCAGAGCTCTGGGATACATTAAGAAACAGGCCCCTCTTCCAAAGGGCAGCAGGGAACAGTGTCTCTCAGAGCCAGGTTTCCAGACTTCTCTCTGAAGACTTGAGAATGTCTACTCCAACCCAACAGTGGGAGGAATGCCCTGGTGTCCTGGATATAGAGCTGGGTTTGCGTCCTGCCTCTCACCAATTTCATTTTCCAAATGTCCCTGAGCCTCCACGTTTTCATCTCTCACATAGAATTATGATACTAACAGCTTAGGTTTGTGCAAGGAGGGATGTGATTGTGTTTATAGGAAACCTTTGCTAGAATAACAGGCGCGGAGTAAGTGTTCACCGGAGGTCATTATGATCATTGTTAGGTGTAGACCTGGGACCTCTCCCTTCACCACTCAGCCCTGTCTGTCCCTGCTGCCCTGGAGAATGGTTCCAGCTGCCTCTGGAAGATTTTCAATTCTATTTCTGAGCAAAACATCAGCCAATACGATCTCATTTAATTTGGTGGGGAGGGCACACCAGAGGGCTGACGCCGCGGACGTGCTTACTGGAACAACTGGTGCTGAGCAGGTGAAGCGGCATGGGACATTCTGGGAACCCTGGCTATTCTGTGCCTGGTGAAAGTGAGCGGGAAACGCACTCCAGGTCCTGTCTTTACTTGCACAATTACAGTCAGTCTCCCGGCTGCTTGTCTCAGCAGGATCAGCTTCCTCCTGCCTTCTGTCCTGGCAGTGGCTGGTGGGGCTAGAGGAAGATGTGGTGTTTTCTCCTTCCCAGTGGAAATGTTTCTTTACAGTGCTGTTCCCTGGCTTCAGAGGACAGGGGGACCCTTGGAGGCATTTTAAGGCAATGGCTTCCCTCTCCTTCTGGGAAGTTTGGCATTTCCCAAAGCCTCCTTTCTCCGTAGAAGTCCAAGCTTGGAATGTCTTGGTTGGGGATCAGGGATCAGTTCTGAGTATATAAAGTGCATACATTTCAATAGTTTTTTTGCTTTTTTTTTAACCAAATCTTTGATTCTCTAAAAATATCTTAAAAGCCTTTAACTGCTTAGTTCTGCTTTCCTCTAAAGAAAGGAAGATCTGGCCACTCCCAGCCACACCTCAGAAGTGAGTAAGGCTTTGTACCTTTTAATAGCTGTGATTGCCTATGTGTCAGCTTCTCATTTTGCTTTAATTTCATGAGAGCGTAGTTTTGGACTGCTGTTTGGGATGAAACAGCAGATTGCCAAAGTGCAGATGATTTTTTTTCATGGGGCAAACACATCCTAAGTGAGAACCTCCCTTGGTATCAGGAAGAGTGGGTTTTATTTTCCTAAGAGAGAAGGGGAGACATCGACATTTACTAAGGATCTGTTACGATCCAGTGCTTTATGGGTATTCATTATCTAGCTCCCATCACCTGCTCTAGAGGTGTATAGGAAACAGCTACTAAATAAGCAGATGGCTGACTTTCATCAGAGCCACTTTACAGACTGGGAAACTGAGGCTCTTTCAGAGGAGGTCACTTGCCTGAGATGGCTCATCTTTTACCTGGTGGGGCTGGAATTCAGTTCAGAGCCCCTCTCCCTGGTAGCACCACGTGACACGTTCCCATTCAGCCTTCGAGTTTCTGCCTGTTCTTCCATGCCTAGAACTGAGGCCTTGAAAATTCAAGGCATCTCCTTTTTCTAAGAATCTGGGTTTTTCTGGCTTCTTAAGAATTAAGGGGCTCAACACAATTCTGAACTGTGGGAGGTGTCTTCAGGAAAGGAGTTGGTAGGAACTTACCACTTTGTGCAGTGAAACCTTGACATCCACCAAAGACCAGGGAGCCCCTCAGGGAGCGGGGCATGTACCCCGACTCCCCGTTGTTCAAGTGGAGGTTACCCAGTAGCTCCTCAGGCGAGGGTTGTCTCAGGACTGAAGAATGGCTTGGCTTGGCCCAAGATGCCAAAATTCACTGCAGGGAGCACTGCGGCTGTTTATAGTAATTCAGGAGGAGTCTCCCTAAGGAAATCAGTGACTGCTGTATTGCTCTTAACTGAAACCATTCTTTCCCTCCGGCTCCAATGGGGCAGGGTCTAGTCTCTGTGCTGAAGGGCGTTTATTTGGTGTATTGCGAGAGCACGGTGCTGGTAACGTTCTCTGTCTTGGGTTGTCTGTCGTTCCCTGGCCAGTCCGCTCTGCCTGGCTCACTCATTACACCACGGCCACTATGACACCAGAATGAGATCCACGGCTCTACAGGCAAGTGGAGAGGTGGGGTTCCTGCAATGTTTGGAAAGTCAGTGGGAAAGAAATGGAGCTTCTCCCTCTGGAGGCAGAGGGCTGGGTTGGCTGGGAACCTAGAGAGCTTCGAATCCTCCTGCACCCTTGTTGCATAAAGAAAACAAGCCCAGGGAGATAGAGTGACTTCTCCAAGTACTCACAGCTTGTGGGTGATAGGCCTGGTGCTAAAGCTCAGGTTTGTGGATTTCCAAACTAACGCCTTTACTGCTAAACCAAACAAGGGTCTCTTGGGCCACTGTGTCAGACACTGTGGCCTGGTTCCACTGGAACCCATTTTGGTTCTATGGGTAGCACCACTTGAGGTAGGTTTCTTCATAGAGTGATGTTTTATAGACTTCTCTCTCTCTCTCTTTCTCGCTTGTCTATCTATCTACCATCTATCTCAAATCCATCCATCCTGTCTGTCTATCCATCCATCCATCCATAAAGAGAGAATACATATATACAGTAAGAGCTCATGCATTAGATCAGTGCTTCTCAACCTTCCTAATGCCTCCCAATGCCATGACCCTTTAATATAGTTCCTCATGTTGTGGTGACCCCCAACCATAAAATTATTCTTCTTGCTACTTCATAACTGTAATTTTGCCACTGTTATGAATCATAATGTAAATATCTGATATGCAGGATGTATTTTCATTGTTACAAAGGGGTCTCAGGTTGAGAACCACTGCAGTAGATTATTAGCCTCCTGTCTCCTAATTAACTGGAATTCTTGTTTGGCTGTAACCAAGGATACAGCAGGTGGCTGACCACTTAAGGAAGAATTAAGTTAGAGTAAGAGGCATTTTACATTTAAGCTGCCTTGAATGCACTTTAATCTTTGAGATGATTGGCTAATATCTATCAAGTACCAGGTCCTTAGCTAAGAGTCAGGTCCTTCACTAAGTGATTTAGGTACATTTCCTCATTTAATCCCTAAAAGCACCCCACAGGAAAGCATTGCCTTCACTTTACTGATGAAGAAACTGAGGCTTAAAGGTTAAAGAACCACAGCTGGTATAAGATCCCACAGGAACTTGCACTGGGACTTGGACCCAAGTCTTTCTGATACAAAAGACTATGAGTTTGGCCACTATGATCTGACAGTGCCATGGGGTAAATTGCTGCAGGCAGCAGTTACCAGTGACTATGAAATAATGGATGGCATAGTTGCCGTCGGGAGTAGGAGGGCAGACAATCCTTGTAAGCCTTCAGAGGGCTTAGGAGTGGACAGATGACAGGAGTACTCTGCAAACCTGTTTGATTTGCCTTGAATTCTGAGTAATGCCTAGAAGGCGCAGATGTAGTCCATGTACACCAACTCTGGACCCAGCTTGTGACAAATGAAACTCTTGCCCCAGAAGCCAAGTCATTTAGTTGTCACAGTGTTTGCCAAGCCTCCCTTGCCCACCCCTCTAAGTACAAATTTTAGGGCCATCTCTTTACAGACCCTGAAAGGCAAAGACAAATTCCAAATCTGATTTAATCTGCATAGGAGGGGGATTCTATTTCCTTTTGCTGCAGATCTGAGACCACAAAAAGCCCCATAATGAATAAGTCAACTATGCCCACAAGGTTGTAGAAGAGTGAGCCTCAGATCACATCGACCACTTGCCAAAGCAGCCCTGTCATTCATGATAATAACATCCACTTTTATTTTCTGTGTAGCACTACCAGTACCTGAAATTACCTTGTTCATGTATTAATTGTTTACCTGTGTGCTGTCTCCTCACCCTGGAAGGTAAGCTCTTTGAGGACAGGGATCATGTCTGTCTCGTTGGCACGTAACACGCATACCTGATAGAAGGTGCTGTGAATGACAATTTGCACCATGCCCTGTGGGGATTAGTGATGCTTTCATAGGAAGAGGCCCAGTTGTCCTCACCCTGATGTTTCTAGAGCTGCTGTCCAATGTCTGTGGTGAAAGAATGCACCTTCTCCAGATGTGGTCTCTTGTCATGCTTGACAGCCATTTATCTGAAGGGAAGTCAAGGTCTTATTTTCTTTGAAAACTCACAGAAGGGTCATTTGTAACTTCCTCCATTCCTAAGCCTCTGGATCTTTGCATGGGCCATGTTCCTTAAAAGCAGGAAGTTATATTTGGCCTGCTCCAGCCAAACATGAAATGGGAAAGATGTTGGCCCAAACCCTGTTGGGTTTAACAGCTTGTCAGAAACCAGTTCTCTGGAACTTGGCCTTTGAGATTGGCATCTGCTCCTACAAATGAGAGCTAACAGATTGGAAACTCAGGAAGAGGTGTGAATTACCAGCTATTAGCTCCCAAGGAAATTCAAACTGTCGCAATCCTGGAAATCTTTTGGCCCAGATTTTTAAAGTATCCCCATGATCCAGCCCTTCCTTTTGGGGTAGTGCTTCTGCTTTGAAATGTTTGTGTAAGTATCAAAAAATATCTGAAGAATGAACAGTGCCAGGTTCTTAGACTGGGAAGGAGACCCCTCCCCCCACACACACACACATGCCTGTTCATCTTAATATCTGATAGGGAAAAAGACAGAAAAAGAGAAAAGAGAGAGAATGAGTTATTAAAATGTGAGTTGCTGACTTCTGAGCCCTCTGAATTCAGAATCAGTGTAAATCTAGAATTCCAGTTGGTCACTGGCAATGCTTTGTTGTTGCAAATGATTTATTTATTTTTTTTTTTTGAGACAGTGTTTCACTCTGTGGCTATGATGGTGTGGCATCATAGCTCATAGCAACCTCAAGCTCCTAGGCTTGAGCAGTCCCCTTGCCTCAGTCTCCTGAGTAGCTGGGACTACAGGTGCCCACAACACCCAGCTAGTTTTTTTCTGTTTTTAGTAGAGACGAGAGTCTCATTCTTGCTCAGGCTGGTCTTGAACTCGTGAGCTCAAGCAATCCACTTGCCTTGGCCTCCCAGAGTGTTAGGATTATAGGTGTGAGCCACCACATCCAACTGCAAATAAATATTTTTGCAGCTACATCCCTTTGCTGCTGATATATTTGAAGAAAAGGGTAACCTAAAGGCATAAGTCTTGTTCTGTCTCAAGCCACCTGTAAGTCAGTATTGGTTGTGTGGTGAATTGTAGGTAAGGGCTACTGGTCACCACCTGCCAAGGTTTATGTCATAAATGACTTATTTTTCTTCCACACTGCAGCAAGTTCACAGTCATTCTTAGAAAAGCACACACACTGACTCGTCTTCAGATAAGCTTCTTTGGGTCAGTCACAGGGAAAGCAGTCACTAGGATTACAAGGTGCTTAGAGCCCATTGATGTGTGACTGGCCTTGAGCCCCCTATGAATTAAAGTGCTGGTTTGGAGGAAGGGGTTGAAAAGCATCAAACTATGGTGTATCCCAGATGACATGTGTCCTGGGAAGAGCAGAGGTAGTGACCTGCCCACTGTGCCAACTAGGCAGAAGAAATCCAGTCCATTCATCTAGCTTTTTCCTCTTCCCATGGTCCCTAGAAGGTCAGCCCAATTTAAGCTCAGGCCTCTTAGGCACCAGTGCAGGCTCTTAATTTTTCCATGAAATTCTCCCCATTTCCTCTGGTCTGCTAGCTTCTCCCCTGGGAGGAGAAAGCAGTAATCAGTTTCCATCCTCCAGCTATATTTGTATGACATTAGTAAATACTAATGAAATGATGTTCAAACATTCTAAGAAGAGGAGTGATTCCGCTTTGCACCTGCACCTTCCTGAGGTCAAGTGCAGTGGGAGGCATTGGCATGTGGCAGCTGAGAAAGAAAAGATCAGTTTGTCTACGCCCTTATGGTGCAACCTTGCAGAGGTTTCTTAATGTCTTTCAGCCATGGTTTTCTTATCTGTAAACAGGTTTGGTGACAGTACATGTAACAGTGTTTAACTCATGTTAAATATTCTATTGTAGGGTTTAAATGACATCTCCAGGTAAAGCACCAATTCAGAGCCTGGCACCCTGTAGGTGCTCTTGTGTTCTGATGGGGAAGCCCAGTCTGGGAGCTCCGTAGTAGGAGTGTCTCAGCCACACCCTTTATTCCACAGTTCACTTGGATTTCAAGCCCCCCACTATGAGAATCTACACACTCCAAGCAGAGAGGTGTGGCTTTGGTAAACTGAGTCCTGACTCAGAGATCAGATGTCATCCTGGGGGTTGACTCCTGGTTCTGTGACCTTATATAACTCTTCATAGTAGGATGTTGAATCAGGTGTACCCTGAGCCTCACTTGTTTCATTTGTGACATTGAGATGATAATTTGATGTCAGGCTACTCTGAGAATCATATGACATAACATCTGTTGAGGCGTCTAGACTTGAGTCCCACACAGCGGCAGCTCTGTACATCTTTAAATTTGTCTCTTTTGTTTCAGAGTAATAGGAGGGTACAAATGTTTAGGTGACATTGTTTTCAATTCTAAGGTAAAGTTCAAGTTGTAGTTGAACCCTTCATCCAGGGAGTGTTTTGAACACCCTCATATTGGGCACATTAGGTGAGATTCCCCCCTACCATCACCCCCCCCTTCCTCCTTCCCCTCCCCCCTTGCTAGTCTATACTTCTGTTTCTTCTTTTGTGTGGGTGTGTAGCTGTTTATATATTGGTTTCATATTAGTACTGAGTACATTGGATACTTTTTCCCCCACTTGTGAGATACTTTACTGAGAAGAATGTGTTCCAACTCCATCCAGGTAAACACAAAAGATGTAAAGTCTCCATCTTTTCTTATGGCTGAATACTTCTCCATGGTACACATACACCACAGCTTGTTAATCCGTTCAAGAGTTGGTGAATTGCTTCCACCTCTTGGCCCTTGTGCATTGGCAGCTCCATACATACCACAATCTTTTCTTTCTCACTTAAGAAGATGCTAAAAGAAATAAGTGAGAGGAAAGGATTTCAAAGTTGGAGACACCCAGGGCTGTGGGCGGAACTCTGGCTCTGGGGAAATGGATGGTGGCCTTTTGCTCCCCTCCGTACTGATGGCTCGATTTTGAAGGACAGCAAGCCTTACTGTGGTTTCTGATTGTATAATCATGGTCATGTCCACTGCTTATCCAGCCCAGGATAAGCAGGATATCCAGGATATCCAACCCTACAGCGTTGGACTGGACACTTAAACTTTGGCATCTCTTCTCTGTAGGGTGAACTTAGGACAATCTTTATGAAGAACTTTAGGTTGCAAAGTATTTTCATTCTTGAGAATACAAAGCTAATAATCCCAAACTCCTATCACTCATGGCATGTTTACACCAAGCGTGCCATTTGGGCCACAGGAACCTGTGCTGGTTTCTCTGTTTCTAGCACCAGTGTGCGGGGTGATTTACCCTTCTAGGAGCCCCTGGGCCATTGCAGGACTTACTAAGTGGCAGTTATCATTGCTATGAATCACTCCTACTATAGCATTTCCAGACTATTCCCTTCCTCTTGCTAGTCTTAGGGGCTTAGTGGAGGGTGCAGGCCAGGGTGGGTGCTAGGCATGAATAAGCATCTGAGGGAACAAGACTCTGGGTCCACCCCTCTCACTCCCACCCCCACTCCGGCCTCCACCCCCACTCCGCCCCCTACCCCTGCCCTGGCCCCCACCCCCACTCCAGTCACCACCCCCTCTCGGGCCCTCACCCCCTCTCCAGTCACCACCCCCCACTCCGGCCCCCACCCCCACTCCGGCCCCCATCAGGGAAGCTCTGCTTTTACCTGTTGTGGTTTGTCAATGACATCACGGTGGGGAGAGGAAGGAAATGCCGAAAACCATCCCTCTCCTCTCCGAGTGCTGCCGCTGGTTCCTTTGCTTACCGAGAGCCCAGTCAGACTGCAAGGAAAGCACCGCAGGGGAATGGAAAAAATTAGGAGACCTGGAAAATCTGAGTTGAGCTCTAAGTTTATCTAACTCTCTATTAAGACTGTGAGTCTCTGAAACTCTTGTTCTTTGGTTTCTTCATCTGTTAAATGGATCCAAAGCAACCTCCCCTCTGGCCCACACAGGGCTGCTTTTGGATGTAAAAGTGCTTCGGATTTGGCAAAGTCAACTGGTATGTGCTGAGACCCCACTGCCCGCTGTGCTGGGATCCTTGCTGCTCTACTGAGGGTGGGGCCCAGATGTGTCTGAGTTCATGTGGGTGTTTGTGAAGCTGTCTGAGGTTTTAGTACTGCCCAGGTATGCACATCAACCAACCCACTTTTATCCCACAAGCTCCAAAGATTTTGTAACTTCTTATTTCATCCTGGAAGGTAGGAAGGAAGGCTAGATATGCCTCGGGGGAGGTACAGGGGGTCCCTGGCTCATCAGCTCACCTGTGACCCCTTAGTTACTCCAGAAATGTAGGAAGTGTAGATATTACCTGTGAGTAACAGTTTCTCTGCTTACTTCAACTCTCATGAGACACTTCCCTCAAACTCAACTGAACCACTTCCTCAAAGTGGCAGCTATAGTCCTGAACAGAAACTGTACACAAATTAGGTGATGTAGCAGTAATTGTAACTACCCAGGAAAAAAGAACAAAACAAATTATAATACAAAGTGGAACCATCTTTTTGTTTGTTTGTTTGTTTTACTTGCAACAGGAAAAACCCTATGTGAGCCCCAGAGATGCTTTTTCATTTCATTTACCACATCCTGTGTTTCTGCTCATCAATCTGTTAAATCAATAAGAACCCAAAAAGGAGCAAACAAAAATTTTGAGGCCAGAGGATTTCCTGATTGCCATGACAACACACAGGGGTACACACTGTGGTTTCTCTTCCTGAAGACTCACTCACCAAAGATCACATGGCCTTACAGAATTCTTATGCCACAGTTCTGGGACACACACACTTTGTTGCCAGAAACACTGTCAGATCCAGGACTGGGAGTGGAGTTTCAAACAGGCTTTCCATGACCTCTCCCTTCCCCAGTTCCATCATCATACCAGAGGGCCTGTCTTCAAGCTTAAAAAATGACCCAAGAACTTTCTAGGCTATGCATTGGGCTGGGCATTTAGTGACCTTAGCTGAAGGGCCAGGGTAACAGCAGAGAGAACCTTCAGTATTCTTCTCCAATTGAGCAGCTGTGACAGGCCCCTATTGGTTCAGTGTTGGCTGCCATGACAGGCTCTGTGCTCCATGGACAAAAGGCTGAGAGGTCAGGGGCTCCCGCCAGATGCCAAGAAGTTGGGGTACATTTTTTTTCTAAGTGCCAAGTAATGAATAGTTCAGTTGAAAGCAACCCAGGACACATTCTGGAGGAAGTTCTCTGGGTATGATTGTGCATGACTATTTTCTCTGCTCATTAAATACTCATCTGCCTCCAGGGCAATTCCAGGAGAGACTGAGTCACTGGAGACTCATGGTCTGCACTGGGCAGCCAAAGGCAATTCGGCCACCAAATGTGATTTTGGCCTCATTCAGAAGAGGATGCTGAACAATATGCCCTTTTACCAGGCACCCATCACATGGGTGTCAGGAGATGGGGCGAGTGATGTGGGGCAGAGGGAAGGCTGCCATCCTTCTGGACAGGCAGGCCTGGGGGAAGCAGGGGCTTTCATAGTTAGACTCCCAGAGGGAAACTTCTGGGCTTCGAAGACTTCAAACAAATGAAAAGCAGACTTCTTTGTGTCCTGTTAAGACAGTGGGTTGTGGCTTCATTAAGAACAGCTTGCTCAGACCTCTTCTGAAATACAGTTCAGTAGCAGGAGCACTGGATTAAGAGTCAGGAATCTGCAGACCTCTGAGATTCTGCTTTTTCATAACTGGCTGGGGGCCACACTTGGTCATTCTTGATTTTATTTCCTCTGTTTCAGAAGAGGATTTGGTTAGAGGCTTTCCACTGTTCTTTAAACATGGATGATTGAATAATGCTTTAAAAACAAACAATGGTCTTTCCCCTCCCTACTTCTGATAAGAATTGGCTCAATTAGGTTTATGAGTTGTGTAATATATTTTGGACATGAGCTCAGCAAATTGGAGGACAGAAATAGAATTCTGCCTTTTTAATGATAAACATTGAGAAAAATAAAACCTTTGGAGAGCTCACCAATACTTCTGGTTGTCAATGCCCAACTGGTTTGTGTGCATCAGACTCCTAAGATCTTGGTCACCTTGGGTGCCCTCAGTCCTAGGTGCCACGCCCCAGCTAGATCAACCTGGAGTCTTAGCTTGGACTGTTTAGACCTTTGAGTTTGGCATCATACATCAAAAAATGTCCTAAGGGTAGCCTGAGGTTTGGTAACCTAGTGCTGGGCCAACGCTGAGTCCTGGGGTCCTCTCCTCGTTAGCTCTGCCTGGCTACAGTCACAACATTCAGGCTGTGATGGTCAGGAGGCCTGAGTACTGTAGTTAGGGTTGGACTCTAAATTCCCAAGGGCACCACGGGAAGACCAATGGGTAGAAACAGACAGACGGAGCCAGCCCATTGTTGAGGAAAGCCAGTGAATATTGAGACTTCAAAATCTTCTCCCCAGAGAGTGTGTGGGAGTTCCAACAGTGAAGTTTTTTTCTGTTGAAGCCTTTGGGCAAAGTCCCTGTCTCTTTAAGCTTTGTGGTACAAAATCGAGAGATCTCTGATCTTAAAATAATCTTCAATAAACTCAAATTATTTTCTCTGTAGCCCTCTTTTAATGATTACCTCTCCACATGGTATGGGCGGTGCCTGTGCTCAGTGGGTAGGGTGCTGGCCCCATATACTGAGGGTGGCAGGTTCAAACCCGGTCCCGGCCAAACTGCAACAACAACAAAAATATTGCTGGGCATTGTGGCAGGCGCTTGTAATCCCAGCTACTCGGGAGGCTGAGGCAAGAGAATCACCTAAGCCCAGGAGTTGGAGGTTGCTGTGAGCTGTGTGACACCACGGCACTCTACTGAGGGTGACAAAATGAGACTCTGTCTCTACAAAAAAAAAAAAAAAAAATCACATGGCATTTCCTGCGGTTTTAGTATCTCTCCCATGTGTAAGCTACAGTTGAACATGGTAAAATCATCAGCTTAACTGCCCAGTCTGATACCTGGGCCTGCCAGTGACTAGCTCAATTTACTTAACATCTCTCAATGAATCAGTTACCTCATGTGTAAAATGGGGATAACAGAAGTTACCTCATGTGTAAAATGGGGATAACAGAAGTGCCTACCACCTGGGACTGTTGTGAGAATTAAATGAATTATTAGGTATAAAATGTGAATACCCTGAACCCAGAACAGGTGCTAAGTGGGTGCTGTTATTATATCATAGCCTGAGATAAGTGAGCTATGGGAATTAGACCAGGAGCTGGCCTCCTTTCCCATCTTCAAGATAAAGCACCTTCATCAGACACAACCTACTCTGGACCAAATCATTAGGAAAAAAATCTAATTCTGCCTTATCTGTCCTAGGGAGGTAACAGATAAGGACCAGGCACATCTGGGCAGCTCATTAGAAAGCAAATTCATTCATTTTGGACCATCTGGAAAAACCTGGTTCAGAGAACTGGCAGTGCTCTCTCTGGGGGCAGCAGGCTGGTAGGTTGTCTCATGGTGGTCTCCAGGCGGGATGCACTGGGTTTGCTGTCCTCTCTCAGGACATGGGGCCTCAGAAATGGCCTGTGATGGGACACGGACCCTGCTGAGATGAAGGCTTGAAAGTTCACACAGACAAAGCCAATTATAAAATTGAAAGTTGTTCCCTGAAATATTTGCTTTCAGGGAAAACAGCAAATGTTCACAGAATTTTCAGGTTAAAGTCATTTGAAGTGTCCACTGGGGAATCCTCGACAAAGACCAGCTGGTAATTTTTTTTGATGGGATGTGGGGAAGCGACCTGATAGGTAATCTTTTTGCACCCCTTAAGCTGCTTGCCTTGGGACGAGCAGAAAGAGGGCATTCATTCATTCATTCAACATTTGTCTACCATGAGTGGCTATACCAGGCACCAGGGATATAAGAAAGACATCATTCTTGTTGGCATGATGCACACAGGGAAGTTCCAAAATTTCAGAATCCCAGAATTTCTGGTTGCTGAAAAGACCTTGGAAATAATAATTTCTTGTAATTCTTTGCCTGGTTGTGTCACAGACTTCTTTGAGAAACTAATAAAATCCAGAAATGCCACCCCACCTAAACACCCACTCCTCCCCCCTCCCACAACTCTTGCATACAATCATACAGGTTCACCTTGAAGACCAACTTCTGGATTCCAGGTTGCAAACTTCTTGCTACCCAGCTTCATCACTAGGCCCTTCTTCCAACCACCCCCTATCCTTAGGAAGGACTGGGAAGATGTAGGGAATGATAGCTTTGTGAAAATGACACAATGCTCTCTTCCCAGCAGATGATGTGATTTTTCTAGCACTTGGAAAATGACTATGGTGGACCAAGAAGCTGTTGTTCCTCTCAGGCTCTCCAATCTAGGCAAAGTTCTGAAATGCGCTGGGCGATTTTATTAGAGAGGTCTATTTTCCCTGACCTGAGGCTTAGGGGAAAGAATAGAGAAGATTGATGGTGGGATGGTCAGCTGTGGCCTATCCAAGTAAGAATGAACTTACTGTGCAGCAGGCAGCATAGCTCAGGGGTTAGGACCCAGATGCTCCCACGTGGATGGCTTTGGGCAAGTTACTTCACCACTCAGTGCCTCAGTTTCTTTGTCTCTAAAATGGGCCTGGCAATAGTGCCTACCTCACGGCATTGCGATGAGAATTAAATCAGCTGACATATACAAGGCACCTAGTAAGTATGGAATACCCCATTGGCTCTTATTATTAATTGTCAAACACTGTATCAAGTGTTCAACTCATCTTATCTTATTTAATAGTCCTATAAGCCCTGACAGGTTGATGCTGTCATTCCATCCAGGAGGAGGCTGACTGTCAGAGATGTTACTAACTAGCTCAGTGCTTCTCCACCATCCTAATGCCTTTATTAAAGTGACCCTTTAATACAGTTCCGCATGTTGTAGTGACCTCCAACCATAAAACTATTTTCGTTGCTACTTCATAACTAATTTTGCTACTGTTATGAATTGTAATGTAAATATCTGATATGCAGGATGGATTTAGGTGACCCCTGTGAAAGGTTGAGAACCGCTGAACTAGCTATATAACTTAGAGCAGTGGTTCTCAACCTTCCTAATGCTGCAGCCCTTTAATACAGTTCCTGTGGGTCACAACCCACAGGTTGAGAACCGTTGACCTAGAGGGACCGGCAGGGTCAGGGTTCGAACCAGGTTTGAGCAGGCTGAAGTTTGGTGCTAAAGACTAGCTTTATAAAATAAAGAAACTCTCGTGGAGTCCCTTTTCCTAGCCCTCCTGGCAGCTCCCTAGGGGACAGACTCTTCCCACACAGGCAGATGAGGCTCCCGGGCGCTGGCCCCAGGCCCCCTGTCCTGCCCACAGCCCTGTGGTAACGACCCTTTAACGGTCCAGTGGTGTTTCTCCCTTAGGGAGGCTCCTCTCAGGACCCAAAAGTGGCCTCGAACCGTCAATGTTTTCCATTGAGCCCATTCCGTCTCTCCAGAGGGAGGGATTTGGGACTGTTGACTCATTACATGATACGGGAGATTTATTGGAGACCAGAGGACTCAACGGAAAACATTCTTGACTTACTTCCAGTTGGAAGGGCTTGTACAATTGAGAGCCATTTAATATTAGCCTCTTGAGTCAAAGTGAATCTTGAATCACAGAGGTCTCTGTTTCTCAGGGGAGACACACAGACATCTGAGCACTCCTGCCACTGTGTAATGGTTGGCAGCTTGGCCAGCAACTGCCACCAGAGACCCTGACGCTCTTTCCAGCAGTGTTCTGTGGTCCATGGCTACTCACACCTCATCCTCACCTCAATCTCCCCAAACCTTGGGAATATTGGCAGGTGTGCATTTGGGAGCTTGAGAAGTCAGAAAACTGGCCAAAGCCCAGTGGTTAAGCCTGTGAGGTCCTGGTGCCAAGACTGGGTGGGTTTGAATCCTGGCTCTGCCATCACCACCTCTTTTCCTCTCTCCTTCTCTGTGCCTTGGTTTCTATGTCTGGAAAGTGAGGATAATAATATTACCCCTCCTAGGATTGTTTTAAGGATAAAATGAGTTAATAATTCTCAAGTGCTTAAAAGAGTGCCGGTCATATGCATAATAAGTACATGGTAAGTATTAGCTACTGTCATTGCTGTTGGTATTATTAATACCCTTGGGGGTAATAATTTGGATTTGCACAAGTGTTAAAGAAATCTGATGGAAGGGCTTCATAAATCATCAAGGCTTGGTCCTTTTTAAGGCAAGAGGGACCCACGGGAGGGAAATTGTGAACACCCGTAGGACAATTGACCTGAAATGAAGAATTTGGTGTGGTGATTGCAATTCTTCACAGGCCAAATGTCATCATGGTTATGAGTTGGACTTTTTCATGAGATGAACATCAATGTAAGCTGTGGAACTTTTGCTTTGTGTAGAATGTCTTCATTCATTCAGCAGCCCTCTGCAGATACTTACAATACATTGAGCCCTGTTTGAAGCTCCAAGTCCAGGAAGGCTGAAGGCTGTTTCTTTCTGTCTTGGCTGACCACCTGCAAACACAACCACTCACTCTCTTGCCTACGCACATGTAGACACACTCACACAATGCATGAATGTATTGGCAATAAAGTTATTTTTGCTGGTGCATGTGAAACTCAAAGGATTTTACTCAAAAGTCTCAGGCCGAATTGGTTCTCCTTATATTTGCATATTCCATCTTCCAGGTGGCAAGCTATTATAGAATTGATTTTAATAAGAAAGAAACTGCTATTTAGCTCCCAACCACTGTCCCTGCCTCAGACTTTATTTTTAACCTGAGTGATGGCGAGCACCTGGGTCAGGGGCAGGCCAGTAGTTTGCCACTCGTGGCATCTGGCAGCTTCCGGCAGCGTCACCCAAGTTAGCTGATCAGGACGCTTTGTTTTTCTTTTATATGCTGGACAAGGAGAGGCCCCGGAAGGGCGGTCATGCGGAGTGACAGTTTCCCTTTGTAAGTCTGGCCAACTGAGGCCAAACCTGAAATGTCAGTAAAAGCAAATAGTATTGCAAAGGCCTTGAACACTTCACCCTGTGTGTTCTTGCGGCCTTGTCAGCCAAGTGTGGCGTGTCTTATGAGAATGCCATCAGACCAGAAAAGGAACTAACTGCACAGACACAGGTTTTCCCCATTTCACTTAGTTCTGATGTTTTGGGTTGTTTTCTAAGCACCCACCTGCTGACGATGCACACGAGAGAAAAAAAAAATTGATATCAGCTTATGCTTTTTTCAAACTCGATTTTTTAAATTTCTTGTCATTATTTTTAGATAACCCAGGGTTTTTAACAGTTCTCTTATCTCGTTTTACAGTCATCACACACTGTTTTCTAGTGGTTGGAACCTGTTTCCTGCTCAGGAAGGAGAAAGCAATTGTCATCTGTACAGTTCAGTAATAATGACCCTCTTTTTGTCATTATCTAACAGTCATTTAGCTGTCCCTCTCTTCTTTTTTCAGTGGCATAGCAGAGTTGATGTCAAACAAGTGGCTTTCCAGCTCTGCTGGAAGAGCCAGGTGGCTTAGGGAAGCTGTTTAATTTTCCTGACCTTCCATTTCTTTACCTGTCAATAAGATATCATGTACGTAAAACTCACCTCTCAGGGTGCCAGTGAAGGTGACGCCGCACAGACCCTCAGATGGGCTGGGTACCAGTGCCCAGAACGCTGCAGTTCAGGTCTCTCTTACTTTTGAAAACTCAGGGATATGGAATAAAGCAATTGGGATCCAAGAAGAAGACAGTAGGCTCAGATAGAAATACTCACTTCCTCGGGCAGCTCATGTCTCTGAGCCTCAATTCTCTCATTGGCAAATAAGTAGAGTCTTCTCAGACCTATGCAAGTAAGAGATGGAGTCTTAACTCACACAGAGTGGTGCCTGGGCTGGCACCTAGGCCACTGTCTAGAGACAATATCATCCTGTCTCCTTGGAGAGAGACTGTCACCAAGACCCAAGGAAAGGCCCTGGAGAAATGAAGCTTCACCAGGACCGTCCCAGTGACTTAACCTTTCCATGTAGAGTTCACTCAAGAGCAAACAGGATAATAGAGTTCCAGGAGAATAATGAATTTTCAATTAAGGTCTTTGAAGTCTCTTGAGATTGTTACACAGGATCTAGCAGAACACAGATTTCAGATTACTATCTGTAAAGCTCACAGTAGACCTTGCATAATTTTTTACGCAGTTGATAGCAGCTGGTTTCATTTTCAATGCCGTGAACTCTGAGAAGTGGCTGGTCTTGGATCGTGTCAATGGATTAAAAGTGTGTTTTTGAGGAAATGTGAATGAGTCATTTGTTCAGTAAATACTTGTTGAGCGCCTACTCTCTGTTGGGCACTGTTGCCATGTTGGAGATTTTATTACAAGGAGACACAGGCAGTAACCACGTGCACCAATAGATGAGTACGTTGTGGGGAAGACACAACAACCGAATGAGGAGAGGGAGAAATGGTGGCTGGGGAAGGGTGCTCAGGAAAGGACTCTAAGGTGAGGGACATGGAGTTGAAATTCTGAACGACAAAAATGAACCACTCAGGCGACAGAGGGGAAGGCAGACATGGATGTTCTAAGGTGGGAAAGAGCCCAGAGTGTCTGAGGGAATTGAAAGAAAAGCTTTGTGCTCAGAGATGAACAGGCTACCTTGACATTAGAGAGGGACACAGGAGCCAGATCACGTGGGTCTTGGCTGCGATACGGAAATTGATTCCAAGAGCAACCAGGAGCTATCAGAGGTTATAAGCCAGGGAGCAACACCACTTGATTGTTAAAAATGCTCAGAATACAAGATTAAGTGCAAAAAAGACTCCTAACACTAGAACTGTAAAATCAGTATTATTTCAACTATGCAAACATATGTGTATATATTATGTGTGTGCACACACGTATCGTGTACACGTGTGTGTGGGAGCATGTATGTATTCAATAAAAAAACTGGGAAAAGGTACAGCAAAGTGTTTGCTGTAGTTTTCTTAGTTGTGAACTTCTACTTTTTTTTTTTTAAGTGATGAACTTCTTTTCTTTCACTCCTTCCCTGAATGTTGTATGTTTTCCATGAACTTGTAGCACTTTAATAGAAATAAATCATACACTTTTGAAAGCTTGTTATAGAGCAACCGATGGTGAGAATGTAAGAGCAATGCTATTTTAACTCGTCTTATCTCTGATCCGAGCTTAATGTAATGGTGCATTGCAATGCGAATTTTGAAGGTTTTGGCCAACAGAGGAGTGTATTTGGCCTTTGAAGGGGTCTATCCTAAAATGAACTTCTTGTTCTTCCCACATTATTCATGCAAAATAATCTAACATTTCTGTTTCATCCCACAGATTTAAATATCACCTGCCGCTACTCAGGTATATTTCATGTGGAGAAAAATGGCCGCTACAGTATCTCTCGGACAGAGGCAGCTGACCTCTGCAAGGCTTTCAACAGCACCCTGCCCACCATGGAGCAGATGGAGCGAGCTCGGGAAATTGGCTTTGAGACCTGCAGGTAAGGGACCAGCACCCAGGCACTAGCAAGAGCTGGTGGCCGCCTGGGGTTGAGTGGGGGCGGGGAAGGGGAGGTTAGAGCCAGAAGGCTCCTCCCTTACAGCTGAAGGAATAATTGACAAAAGAGTTGACCCCACCTACTAATTTGGCCAAGTCAGTCTGGAACCTGTAGAACAACCAGAATTTTTTTTTTTTTTAACTTATCAGATTGAAAAAGCTACAATTTTATATTTAAACAAATACATTTATAGCAATTTTTGATGAAGCGTATCTCTTATAGGAAGTATGATTTTAGACATGCAAACACATAATAAAACCTAGAAATGGGAACAACCAGAATTTAAAGTTAGCTAAATACACCTTTATGAGTCATTCATGGCAGAGGGGAGCCCAGAGAAAGCCATTAAAAGTCATTTTGGTTGGAATCCCCTGGCCTAAATGCTTCCACAGCACTTGCTTGGCTTTGAAGAAGCTGCAGTATCATTGTTAGAATCACAAGAAAATGCAAAGCAAATAACAGTGTTTAAAATAAGTATGTGGCTGGGAGAGTCTTGGCCCTGCAAGACCCGGCTCCAGCAAGATTTTTCAAACAACAGTCTCTTTCTCTCTCTCTTTTTTTTTTTTTTGTTTGTTTGTTTGTTTGTTTGTTTCTCTTCTGTGCTGTTCTGATTTGAGAAAGCAAAAAGGCATGAAAGCTCTTAAGAAATATTATATTAAGACATACTATTATTTAGAGGCCTGAGTGGTATTTCAGTGCTCTCTCTATAGAGCCTTCCTCATAGAATCTTTTGGCTCCAGGAAAATCCTAACAGGCAGAGGCCTTCCTTTTTGAATTTGCAGTGGCTCAGTGATGAGTGGTGCAGGTGGAGAGCAAGCTGTGGGGACCACCACGATGAAGTGTTTGACTGTGGTTTGTTTTCAGTAGAAGAGGTCTGGTCAGCTCTCCCCCAGTCTGTGCTTCTGCAGTGTCCGTAGGTGAAATGGTTCCTCTTTCTCTGCAATGCGCACAGATAGCCTTTGCTAAGTCAAACTACAGAACTCTTGATGGAAACCATGAAATGTAAATCACATGCATCTGTCCCCCATCCTTGGTCACAGAGTCATGTACCCACATGATGAGGGATGGCTAAGCCCTTTTTTGCTGAAAGGGAAAAGGAATCTTTCATCTAAAACTGCACTGCCTAATGTGGCCATCACTAGCCAGATGTGGCGACTTATGCTTACCTTAATTAAAATTACTAACATGAAAACTTTCATTCTTCACTAGCAGCAGCCACATTTCAATTAGCTACCAATGGCCAGTGGCTACTGTATGATTGTCACAGATTGTGGAACATTCCTGTTATCCTAAAAAACTCTACTGATCAGCACTGCTCTAAGACAAAGAGCAGATGGACATGGAGGGGGAAAACTCTGCAAGCTCCTGCACCTGTGCTGGAGGCTGCAGTGAACAGAGGCCAATTAGCCATCCGTTTATTCTCCTCCCAAGGCTAATTGTTTAACAGTGGCCCTGGCTAGGCCACTAGCCTAAGAAAGCAGATTTAGTAAGCTGAATTTTGATTGTGAAATGTAGTCAAGGCCTATTTGCGAAACACAGAGATGTTCTCCTATGCTGAGAACCTGCGGAGTTCTTAACGACTGCTGCCAGCCAGTCAGTCATGAAGCACTTACATGCTGGGAGGCCTTCTTCCCACTGGCCACATCCCCTCCACTTAATCCTCTGACCTTGCTGTGAGTCGATATCATCAGCCCACTTCACAGATGAAGCAACGGAGGCTTAGGGAAGTTCTGCATCTTGCCCTGGGCCACACGTGAGACAGGGTTCTGGTCTTGCTTAGTCTGAGTCCAGGACAAGGTTTTCATGATCAAGTCCTCCCAAGCAAAGTGACCGGGGGCAAAAAAGGCTGGAAGAATGCTGCATGGATTTGCTGAATGTTTCTTTCCTCTTTGGGAACAGTAACTTACTCCAGCTGAGCATACATGCATGCATAAATTTTAATATCCCCAACTCACATGTCACACAACACTGGCAGGCAAGAACTCAGTGATAACTTACAAAAAGTGAGACGGCAAGAACTCAGTGATAACTTACAGAAAGAGTGCGTTCGATTCTAGAATGTTGGTGATATGCGGACCTCTTGACATGACGTGGCAGGAGTGGGGGTGGGGAGGAGGCCCACCAAGTAGTGTTATTTATAAAATGAAAAGGAAAAACCATGCCAAAGAAATCCATCATTTCACTCATAACTGGTATTAGGTGTTGCAAAACTCATTTTCCTAACTTGACTGGGTAGCGATGAATCAGAGATGTGCCACAGGACAGATGGCAGAGTCTCACAGGCTGGGATAAAACCTCAGCAGCTACTCTCCTCTGTCTGCCCCACCCTGATTAGTAGCAACCTTCAGATACAGGGAAAGTTATTAACGTTTAATTGGGTCCCCTCCCCCTCCAAGCTAAGGAGACCGTGGGGAAACCAGTCAGTCTGTTCAGAGGAGGAATTAGTCATTCAAGCTGCAGTTGCAACACAGACATGATTTCTATGTGCTGAGAAACTTCAGGCTCACAGACGTTTCTGTGGGTCTCTGTACTCTTGCCCCCGGCAGGAAAATGGAAAAAAAAGCCATGCCGTGCATTTTAGCCAGCATTGCGTTTTCAAAAACCTGCTGGGTTTAGCTCCTTCCTGTCTGTCTTCACCGTGCACCACCATATTTTCTTAGCGCACATCTCTCTCTCTCTTTTTTTTATTTCAGGCATTTTTTATTCACCCAAAAATTATGTAATAATTGAGTTTGGAGCCACCTGGATGCTGCTCGCAGAGGCAGCATTCTGTATGCTGTGTCTGAAAAGGTCCCCAGCTATAACAAGGTCCTAGAAACACCTGGGTGGGGGGTGAGGGTCAGAAGAGCTAAGCATTTCTCTGGCTGTGCTGCTTCTGGGAAGTTTCTGAGCTTAATGAGCCATGGCTATCTGCTTACTTAATTGCCATTACTCCCATGGTAATGACAGTTAATTTATTTCTGATGGCAATAGGAGTATGCCTGGGAAGCTCAGGACGCAGACTGCTGTGTACTTGGCCTGTGAACAAGGCCTCGTGTTTAGAATGAGTATGGAGAGAGGGGCTCGTAAGAAAGGTGAAGCCAGGAAGAAAGAGTTGGGGTGGGTGGGAAGTGGGGCTGGTCTGAAATTCATGCGCTGAAATGAAGAACCCTTCTTCCCATCTGTGGGAGCCAACCATTATATGTATTTTCTGGAAAACATGAAAATAATTGAAAGCCAGCATGAATCTGCCATCTTAACTTCTCTCTTCTGTGACCCAGGCTTCCTTCTGCTTGTTCAGACCAACTCAACACTATTGACCACGAATTTTATTTGGTGCTAGTTTTTCTTTCACGAATCTTTTTCCTTAAAAGAAGATTTCCGTAGGTCTCTAAATAAAATCACTTTGTCTCTATCAACCTTGTTGATCTCTTTCACTCTCCGCATGTGCTGTTATTCTTGGATTTCACATAACTCAGTTGTTGTAACCTCTAACATCCTTGGGGGTGAATGGAATGGAGCCTTGCACCACCGTTAAATGTCACTTGATGGGATGTTATGAAGTTCCTGTCTCAGCCCCATGGTTGACGGCCTCTTGCTTGTCTTTTGCAGGTATGGGTTTATAGAAGGGCACGTGGTGATCCCCCGGATCCACCCCAATTCCATCTGTGCAGCAAACAACACAGGGGTGTACATCCTCACCTCTGAAAACTCCCAGTATGACACGTACTGCTTCAATGCTTCAGGTTGGTTCTCGGGGTGTTTTGGTGTGGCTGTTGTCCTTATGTCGGCTTAAGTGGGGATTCACACAGCTTCCATTCATGTAACGGACACTCACTAAATGCCTGTGCAGAGGAGACAAGAGTCCTGTCTCTATGGAGAGTATGTACTAAGTTGGGGAGATGAACAATAAACACACAAATATGAAATACCTTATGTGAAGTAGACAGTGATATGTGTGCCATAAAAAAATAAAGCAGAAAATGGGGCTAAAGAGTGGTAAGGATTTTGGGGGCGCTGCCTGTGGCTCAGGGAGTAGGGCACTGGTCCCATATACTAAGGGTGGCAGGCTCGAACCTGGCCCTTGCCAAAACTGCAAACAAACAAATAAAATAACATAAAATAAAATAGGGCAGCACCTGTGGCTCAAAGGAGTAGGGCGCTGGCCCCATATACTGGAGGTGGCAAGTTCAAACCCGGCCCCGGCCAAAAACTGTAAAAATAAATAAATAAATAAGTAAAGAGTGCTGAGGTTTTTTTTTTAAGATACTCAGAGAAAGTACCTCTTGGCCTGTTCCAAGAACATCAGGGAGGCCAATGTGGCTAAGTCTGGTGATCAGAGGAATGAATGCCCAGGAATAAAGTCAGGGAAGTAAGTGGGAGCCAGAGCACACAGGGTGATTCATTCTCAGCGTAATGGGAAGTCATTGCTGGTTTTGAAAGGAGGAGTGACATCAATCTAACAATAGCTTTGAGGTGCAAGCCAAATGTCTTAGCTGAGAGGTATTTATTATGTGTGACAGCCAGAGAAAAGGCTGAGAAGGATATGCAGTAGGCCTCTGACCCTCCTGAATGTCCTTTACCCAACGGGGAGACAACCAGAGAATAAGGAAGCTAAGTTAGGATGTAGGTGCTGGGCTGCTGGCCAGCTCCATTCCTGTCTATGGGACTTTCTTCCAACCACTAGCCTAGAAATTCATGCTTACATGTCTAATTCGAGCCGTAGCAAAATTAAAGAATTCTATGCATCATGAATTTTCAGAGTCTTTTGAGAAGGATCAAAACGATAAATGTCAAATTTTTGGATCCCAACTATCAAATGTCTTGCTTCTTAAACTGGGCCTTCTGTTCCTCCCAAAAGTTTGAAGTAGTGTGAAGGGAAACAGGAAGTCTGGAGGTCAACTTGGTTCATCTTCTGGAGTATCAGTTTTCCTTAGAGATGGGAAGGGGATATTAACTTAGCTAGAACGTGACTTAAGACATTATGTGCATGAGACAAACACAGACGTATATGGTAGAAGAGTATGAAATCTGCATGGATTTTTAAGCTAAAGAAGGGACAGGCATCAAATTAATTGTGAGATCTTACTTCTGCCTGCCAATAAAAAATAAATATGAAAAAATAAAAGAACAAATTAAAAGTGAACTTTTATCAGTGGCTTTAGGCTACACCACCTACCCATTGCTGCAGGAGCAGAGGGGATCGGCGTGGGAATGTAGAGAGGAAATCTAGGGTTTAGAAGAAAGTATCAGGCCTGGCTAGTTGAAATGGAGTTGGGAAGCCAATACATTTTGGCAAATATTCCTGGGACTCTAAACCTGTGGAGAGACAGACAAAACGAGGAGGAGAAAATTGTAGAGTGCTTGCTCCTCCCTGCCGTATGAATTAAAAACACAGATAAAGTTTGGCCTTAAGGAGAAAAGTCCAGCTGACGTAGAGAGTATATGGGTAATACATACCCAGTTCTTAGACTTGCATCTAGATGTCCATTTTAATGACGTTAAATGGAAAAATCACATAGGAATAAATAGGAAATAGGCACAGAACAACGTGTGGTCCAGCTAGCTCCATCTTGGTGCAAGAGGTTGAAGGAACATTTTGGGAAGAGTGTGTGCTTTAGATTAAGGGGTGGTGCAAGTTGAAAGGACCCGCGTGAGACTGCATTCCTGAGAGTCTCTGGGCTCTGCTGCTTCCATCTCCCATTGAATCTTGTTGAGTGAATGTTTGCAATAAATCACACAGTTGCATACCCACATTGTCCTGCCTGTTGGTAGCACAAGTTGGTAGCACTCGCCAGAAAGAGCCTTCGCTCAAAAAGGTGTTCACATTGTTTTTTTTTTTTGGCCTGGAAATAAAGCCATCTAGGCAGGCTGCTACTGAGGATTTTCTCCCTGCCCTAATTTCACCCATCCCCCAAATTGGGCTCATCTCCACAGAAAGAATCAATAGCATCGATTAACTTTTCACTCATTGGAGGATTAGTTCAGTTGAAAAGTTAAGAAGTACTGAAGATACATGGCATGCCCAAATGTCTACATTAAATAGGAAAGCTAGAAGTAATGTTTTCCCTTTTCTCTATTTTCCAAATTGACTCAGTCCCAGTAGGCTGCTTCTTATAAGTTTTCCTTTAAGTGTAAAGAGAATATTTATTGGTCAATTCTATATACTCAGCAGAAAGAAAGAAAGAATCAGAGGCTGTAATTCTTAAAGAAAGTAACAATCCCTTTGATTTAAGGGTAAAAAAAGAAGAAGAAGAAATTAACAGCTTCTTGAAGCAACGAGACCAAAAACAAAGAAACTGGAAAAGAAGATAAATATGTCTAAGAATAAATGCATTCTAAATGTCTTGGATGACAGTCAGATGATAGAGGTGTTGAGAGAACTACAGATCTTGATAACCTTCTGCTCCATGCAAAGAATCTGTCTGGAAAGATCCCTGAATCTAACGTAGCCTGAGAATTAGTAGTAGATGGTCATGTCCTCGTACTGTGACCGCACCCATAAACTGGCTAGAGGAGCAAAACCCAGCTCAATCTTAGCAGATAATTTCTATAGGCTTAAAATTCTAGCAGTATTTTTGGAAACCATGACCTGGCAGCTTACAAATGAAAATAAGGCAGACCCTGAGAAGGTGTTATGTCTCACCTCTCAGTAGCTAGGGCCCAACATGAGCCCAGTGGCTCTGTATGAATAACCCAGAGAGCTGACTTGAATTTACTCATTCATTGAGCTTGTCAGTAAAGTGCTTCATTTTCTTTTGAAGGTGGAATTATGAGGAAGATTCTACATTCATTTATCCACTCACTCGTTCAACAACTGTTGGAAAATATTTCTGGGAGAACTAGAATGTCTCAAGCTTTAAGGAAGGTGCTTCTCTATCTAGCATCCAGTGATTAGTGGTTAGACTGAGTAATTAATGTTCCTCTTGGTTATTTTGGTGTGCTGGAGCCAAGGTTTCTGAGAATTCCCATCTTAGAGACTTTCTAAAAAATCCTTTGGTTCATGGATACATCACGAGGTCTAACTTTCCAAGCAGTATGGTGCTCATTATACAGAATGAAAGGCTTTCTAATGAGGCCCTGGGATCACTCTTGAGAGCATGAGCACGTTACTTACACATTTGGGTCACCATCCATCTTTGAGCACTTGCCAGCTCTGATGTTCTTTGTAAGAGTTAAGGTGAATTGGAGCATGAAGGGGGTCCATTTGAACGAACGCTCTCATCATTTACGAAACTGTCTTTGTGTTTCTGGCATCCGTTACAACTTCCTGGAAATTCCCAGTGTACTGTTATCTGAAGCTGTGTTTGAATGTGGGAGAGATTGTTCTGTCCCTGGCATCAGAAAGCCATGATTCAAGGCCTATTTCTTAATGTGTGCTGCACATGAACATCAGAAGCCTCTCCTAGCTTAGGCTGGTCTCTAGTGGCATTTCTAAGACAAATACGTAGACACTCCCCCATAACTCTCAGGTTGACCATACACCTTTCTTTCCTTTTCTTCTTTCTTTCTTTCTTTCTTTCCTTTCTTTCCTTTCTTTCCTTTCTTTCTTTCCTTTCCTTCCTTCCCTTCCTTCCCTCCCTCCCTCCCTCCCTTCCATCCTTCCTTTCTTTCCACCTTTCTTTCCACCTTTCTTTCCCTTTCCTTTTTCTTTTCTTTTCTTTTCTCCTTCCTTCCTTCCTTCCTCCCTTCCTTCCAAGGGCATTTTATTTTATTTTATTTTATTTTTTAGTATTTCTATTTTTAAATTTCAGATTCATATGAGGGTACAAAGGATTAGGTTACAATGTTTACATTTGTTAGGTAAAGTCCCTGTTGTAGTTGTGTGCTGAACCCAGGAAGTGTACCATATACCCTCACATTGTGCCCATTAGGTGAGGCACACCAGACCCCCTCTCTCCTTCCTCCTCCCCCCTCCCCTTCCATCTTCTCCTGACTTGAATTGAGTTTTTCTCTTGTGTGGGCAATATACTTTTATTTTTAAGTAAGAAAATTTTTGAATTTTTTTTCAAAAACTGTAAAAAGCTAAAGAAACGTTAACTATTATTTCTCTTCCTCCCCCACCATGACAGAAACATACTCATCTTCTGTCTCCTTTTTTCTTATATGTTGTGTATAGTGTTGAGTAGATGCTTAAAAAGAGTAAATGATTAATTGTGGCACCTGTGGCTCAAAGGAATACACGGAAGATGGTGGGTTCAAACCCAGCCCTGGCCAAAAACTGGAAAAAAAAAAAAAAAAAAAAAAAAAAAGAGTAAATGATTAGTTATGTCATAACTTTCTTCAATTATTTCTTATGGCATTACCACTTAGGATTTATTTAAGGGCTTCTTGGCTTGTATGTATTTACAGACCATTTTAGAGGTTAATGTCTTTGTTGTACTTGCTGGGAAAAGATGTTTCCTGGTGCTGGAAGGCAAAACCTGTTTTGTTCAACTTGTATTTTTGTTCATTGTTATGAGAACTCAACACTTGATGGCAGGACACGTAAAATACTGTGATAACAGCTGTCCTTGTGATAGCAGTGAGGGCCTGCCTGCCCGCCTCCACCCCTCCATGCTTCCATCCCTCCATCCATCCATTTACCCATCTCTGTCTTCTTTCCTCTTTGCCAAAAGCAACTCCAGGAGAAACTAATCTAACAAACTGGCATTTTACATTTAAGTATTTATACACACACACACACACACAGATCCAGTATAAAAGCTGCAATACACGAATAGATCCAACCTTCCCATAACAGCAAAACCAGTTTAAAGCTATCTGGTTTTTAGATCTCAACACAACTTCTAGTCGCTGAGTGGAGCATTGTGGCATGAATGGAATGGTTGATTAAGCTATTATGCCATCCGCTTTTAAGACCCAAGGCATGGCAGGCAGAATGCCATTTCCGGGGCTTGTTTTGGAGGGCCTCACCCAGTGCCGTGCAATAACACCTATGGGTGATCACACAGGCCTGCAGGACATGCAGAAATCCTTATTCCTGAAGGAGGGGTGAAGGAGTAGAAAATAAATGGAGAACAAATGGAAAAGAGGCCACAGGTGCCCTGATAAGATGCACCAAAACAGCCGTCTCAGGAAACTAGACGTAGACTGAAGTCTCAGACTTAGACTAGGCTTAGACTGAAGGTGGCCACTCCCCGCAGCCACATGTTGAGAAGTGGTCTACGCAGAGCAGGTGCTTAGAAAGAGCAGCTCAGTGAATGAATCACCAAGGAAGGACTAGAGATTTATTGGTTTGTAAATATTCCGATCCTGTAAATTCTTCTGCGATTAGGTTATTAACTTTCAGATTATCATGCTCTTCCCACAAATGAACATTTGGTCAGGCATGTCTGCCATACTTTCCCGTCATTACTTGTAGATTTCTGAAATTATAAATGCTTTTCTCATGGTAGTTCACATTAACACATTTCTTTATTTTTAACATTTTATACAGTGTTCCCACATTACCTTTATAACAGCAAATTTAAAAAATCCTCTCTTAGGTACGCTGCATGAGAGAAAGAGCCATGTTTATTTTATTCACATTGTACCCCCCGGCTTCCATAGTGCCTGACACAGAACATGTATATTTGTAAATGAATGAATTTTCTAGGGTGGAGGTGGTAAGTTAAGTTTCCAGAAACTTATGAAATTAAGCAAAAATGGAAAATGTGTCATAAAGGGGAGAGAAGTTCATAGTAGACTTCTTTGGTGTAAGCTTTTTTGGATAAGTTATAATAAAACTCCATCCTAACTGACTAATAGACATTGCGATGAATTTTGCTCATATTTTTAAAGAGATCTCATGCTTTTTTTTCTTTCTTTCCCCTGACCCACAGCTCCGGAGGGAGAAGAAGATTGTACATCAGTCACAGACCTGCCCAACGCCTTTGAAGGACCAATTACCATAAGTACGTATCTGGTCTAAAAGTTAATTGAGTTTTCTCATTCTTAGGAAAAGGATCAGGTGTGTTCTCTATGGTTTGTATTTGAATAGAATATTAGTCATTTCCCTAAGGCTAGAGATGGTTGGCCACGATTCAGTGTCCCTTCCCCTTTTTTTTCTATGCATTCAAACTGCTCCCTGATTCCTTTAATGCATTGTTCCTCAAACTTCAGTCATTTGGAAACCACTTTCACATTTTTTGTGTGTATCTATGCATACAGCCTGATATTTTCCATTTAATTGACTCTTTCTTTCCTACTTAAATACATTCATTTGTAAAAAGAAACTGCTTGTAGAATATACCAATATCCCTTGTCATAAAAATAAAGCAACCTCTATGATAAATTTAAATGTAAGAAAAATTAAACACTCTGAATCTGCTTTCTCTTACAGAGGGAGACTAGTATATGTCAAGGGTAGGGACATTCTGGCCCTACATAGGAATTATCTCATATAACTAAAGTATTGAAAGATATTTATGAAGGGTGTAAACTTCCTGATAAGGGTTTCAACATTACTTATACCATATCTATTTCAAATCATCCTGTCTGTACAAGTATGTATCTGATACTTTAGATTTGAAAATCTCAACCAGAACTTTTATTTTTATTTATTTATTTATTTATTTATTTATTTATTGAGAGTGCCATGGCGTCACAGTTCACAGCAACCTAGAACTCTTGGGCTTAAGTGATTCTCTTGCCTGGGCCTCCCAAGTAGCTGGGACTACAGGCACCCACCACAACGCTCAGCTATTTTTTGGTTGCAGTTGTTATGGTAGGTTAGCAGGCCCAAGCCAGGTTCGAACCCACCTGCCTCGATGTATGTGGCTGGCTCCCTCACCACTGAGTGAGAGGCGCCGAGCCACAACCAGAACTTTTAAATAGGTCAGTCTGCTAATCCCCTAGCCTCCCGAGTAGCTGGGGCTACAAGCACCCACCACAATGTCAGGCTAGTTTTTTCTATCTTTAGTAGAGACTAGGTTTCGAGGTCTCTGTCTTGTTCAGGCTGGTCTCAAACTCCTGAGCTCAGGTTATCTGCCTCAGCCTACCAGAGTGCCAGGATTGCAGGCATGAGATTTGAATAAGACTGTGTCTAATGTATGCCTGGCCCATAGTAGATGTTCAATAAGGGCTCTGTTTCTTTTATTCCCACAGATCTTTTAATTCTAGACCCATGTGAGTTTGGTCAATCATATTTCCTTATCAGATCTTCATCTACAGAGATTATCAGAGTGATTGACAATAGTTCCCCTAGAGCAGTGATTCTCAACCTTCCTAATGTCGTGGCCCTTTAATACAGTTCCTGTGGGTTGCGACCCAGAGGTTGAGAACCTCTGCACTAGAGTAAGCTAAATAGGGAGATAAAAAGAATCTTGAGTCCCACCAATGTAGTACAATACATCCCAGCTGAAGGCACTTGTATAGTGAGTGGCCAGACTGGAACACAGCAAATATTTCTTTTTTTAATTCGTATTGTTGTTTTGATTTGATATTTATAGACAGAGTCTCAGTCTTTCACCCTGGGATTGAAGGGTGTGATGTCATCATAGCTCACAGCAACTTTAAACTCCTAGGCTCAAGTGATCCTCTTGCCTCAGCTTCCCAAGAAGCCAGGGCTGCAGGCACCTACCACAATGCCCAGCTAATTTTTCTACTTTTAGTAAAGACAGGATCTCGGTCTTGCTCAGGCCAGGACTGCAAATATTTTAAAAAAGGGACAATGAACAAATTCATTCTTGCTTTTTCTCTTTCAACGTGTTCTAGTCATTTGCTTGCTTAACCCGAAGATTTTGGTCTTTTATGTATCTGTGCTCATTAATTTCAAGGTTGAGTTTAACAGAGGGCAGCAGAGGGTCTGGCAGTATTAAGACTTACTGATTTCCTAGTCACAAGTGGCTTAAACTACCCCTTACAAGAGAAAATCTAAGTCTTCAATGATCTGCAAATGTATCTTCTCTGCTGGGGCTTTTTGTCTTCTACTTCAGATCTGTTTGGGGAATATATGGAATGAATAGCAACGAATCTTATATGTATTGCAGAAGGGACAGCAGGGAACCAGGTGGGAGGATATCATTCATTGAACATCCATTATGCGGAGCAATGTACTTACACTGTATCACATAACAACCCCATCCAGAAGGTAGTGCCACGTTATCCCCATTTTTATGAGTGAGGAAATTGAAGCTCAGAAAGTTACCTCCTCTAGGGCTGTAGGAATTTGTGCTCTAAACATGAGGACTTCCCAGAACTTCCCCTTTCCCTCCCCATTTCTAGGGTGCAGGGGGGCCAGGGGATGGGAGACATTCTTAGTGTATCAGCCACTCTCTTCCAACACACAGTGTGGTTTTTCTTATTACAAAAGAAAAGAGCTTGGAAGCCCCTGATCCACGTGTACGGTAATGCACCACCTTTCCTATACTGCAAGTATCAGCCGTGAAGTTCTGAAGGTCCCTTCTCTCTCTCCCAGCCATTGTGAACCGAGATGGCACTCGCTACGTCAAGAAAGGAGAATACAGAACAAACCCTGAGGACATCAACCCCAGCAACCCCACGGACGACGATGTGAGCAGCGGATCCCCCAGTGAGAGGAGCACATCGGGAGGCTACAGCATCTTCCACACCCACCTTCCCACGGCTTACCCAGACCAGGACACGCCCTGGTTCTCCGACAACACGGAGAGGGCCCCAGCTACCAGTAAGAGAAGGAATGGTTGTGCTTTCCCATAGCCATTCTTTGGCAAACTATCTCTGACCTTCCTGAGTCTTAGGCATTCATGTGTTGATTTTTCTCCTGTCTCTAGACATATAGACATGGTTAACATTTGGAAGGGTGGCCATTGTGGTTATCAGTGCGTTGACTGCAACTGCCTACGTATTTTTCCCCATCTGTAACTGTTTTTCTTACTTTGGGATAAGAAATACCATATTGGAAGCTTTTTTTCCCAGAGGACCCCTCCATATTCTCTTGTCCCTGTGCGTATGACAACAATTCAAGCTTGTTACAAGAATGATTTTTATTTTTCCCTGTTTCTATCTTGTTCTTATGCCCCTTCAGATAAGATTATTTCGGTAAGGTTGGGGTTGTAGAGTACGCATACTATTCCATTGGTTCCGTTAGTCACTTAACTTTGTGTTTTATACTCGTGTTGGTTGTATAACACTCAGTCGTATTCATCAACCATGAATTACTAAATAATTCCTTTATCTCTGACCCAAGGAAGCATATCTGGTGGAGTTTTATGATCTGAGTAAATAAGCTTAGGAGTTCTATATTTCAGCCTATTGGGGCAAATTCTTAATGCTTGATGATGTGTGCGGGCAATTCATTACTGGGGGCTGCAAGAGTGGAACTGTGTAAACACGGCGTTAGATCTCTCTGGGCTTCTGTCCCTGCTGCTTCACTTCCATTGGACAGTGTTTACATCTCCCTCTTGTCTCTTTCTTTGCTTCCATTCTTTTGTTTTTCCTCTATGGTTTGTTTTAGAACAGGTTTTCAGGTTGGCTGTGTTCCTTCTGTGAAGGACTCATCTGACTCACAAAGGGCGCTTGCAATCTCCAGCCCTTTTCCTAGTATGGTGTGGATTTCTCTTTTCCTGGCTACAGCTCCTGAAGGGTGGAACTCTTGCCTACAGATGGAATGGCAAGAAATACCCTGGCTTGTGAATACTCAAGACAGGACCGTTTTCTATTCCTTGTCACCCAGAAGCTGGGGAAACACATACAGCAATCTGATTTAATTTAAGTTTACTTGCTCAACAGTGTTTCAAATTTCTGTTAGTCACTGGCTGAGGAGCAAGGGGTGATATAAATAGGCTTGGGGTTCCTATGATTCCCTGAAGATTCTTTGAAGCATGTTGAAAAGCAAGTATTTTCAAACTGCCCCTGCTTTCCCGGGTTATTGGCTCTTTGGAGATCATATCACCTTATTGTTTGCAGGCCCGTGGGCAACCATTCTTGAGAGAGCTCCTGCGAACCAACCAGGCCGTGTGCTGGTTACCTGGTGCTTCTTCAGGGCCTGGCCTTTTGCAAGTAACTATTAATATGTTGGAGATGTTTATCATTAGGGCGTGCAATTTTGGCAAATTTTGGCAAACACTGTAATTAGTGGTCTCAGCAGGAAGCAGAACAGGTCTGCCCTAAAGTACTATGACGAGACTTAACTTGTAAGGACTAGATTAACATTCAAGCCAAGCCTGTATAAAACAGTATTTCACTTGCATTTTAGAAAAGGCCTTCAGCATATTTTATGAACTTTCATATCACATCTCTTAAAGACTGCATCTTTCCTGCCTTAGTTAATCCACAAATTTATTTTAAGGACCTACAGACCATGTACCAAAGCTATACGAATGCTTGGGATCTGGTGGTAAGCACTGAGCAATGATATTGAGAAAAAGTAAGGATTAGTGAAATATTTATTTATTTTATTCATTCAAGCAACATTTGAGGTCTTTTCTGTGCTGGACATTGCTGTAGTTACTGGGAACTCAGAGATGGACCTACCTTCATGGAGATGACATATTAATATAAATTCAGAAATCAAGGAAAAGAAGAGCTATGAGACTTAACCTAAATGCAGTTCAGGATTTGACCTGAGAAAAGAATTATGCTTTCCTCCTTCCAGAGCACTTAGCCGAGTTTCTATCAGCTGTCACAGAAGAAGAGACTAATATATCTACCAGATGAGTCCAGGGCTAACCTGACAATCATTAAAATACCATAGGTTCCATGAAGGCCAATGGCAGCTCCAGGAAGATTCATTTATGCAAAGAAGGGCATGAAAGAAACCAACCCGTGGAAACTTGAATGTCATATATGGCATACCAGGAAAAGTTAGTACTGATAAGTCCAAAGTAGAATTGTGTTTTCAGAGTCTAGTGAGGAGATTCCCAAGACCTGATCACTGTTGGACTGAGAGCTGGGACAGACTGAGAGGGAGTGACTACAGACTCTCCCTCATGTGCTGCAAGGGGGCAGAGGTCAAGAGGAGGGCTGGCTGAGTGCACAGAAGAAGCCTGCCTTTGGCTCAGCTGGCTCATTCTTTTCTTAAGGGTCCTTAGTGGGTGGCAATAGGAAAAATTAATAAGAACAACCATCTGGGTAGCTTTGGACTCGCAGCTGTAAATCTTCTAAGTGTTAGTTTTGGAAGGGCTCTCCTGGAGGCATGTTCTCAGCCTCTCCCTATTGGTGAGCTGCAGCTCTCTGGAATCTAGAAAGCTAAACTAATTCAGGAAGCAGACTCCTGCCTTGGAACACTCTATTTCCTTATCTTCTGGGTGTCAAAGGAAATCATTTTATTTGGGGGGGGGGGGTCTGGCATGACCTACTTGGGTGGGGAAACCTGTAAACTCTGTTGGCTAAGCAGTAGCTTTTCTCATTTTTTCTTCTCATAGAACTCCTTTCAGGAAGACTGAAATCACGCCTATTTCTATCTTGTCATGTGGGTTTATTTCCTCTTCCGCGGATTTTCTAGGGTGAAGGTGGCGGGAAGTTTGCTTCTGTCATGAAGTTTCTGGCATGATAATGGGCCGTCTGCATTTTCCAAGGGATGCTCAGATTTATGTGGGAGCATCATGGGTGAATTTGGCTCCTGTCGCCCTACTCTGTGTCCTGACCTCTCACGTGTTCTTCATAGCACAGAACACATTGGGCCAGTTGTTGGCATTTGGTATACATAGAGTCAATGTTTTAACCTAGGGTACATGGACTTCTAGGAGGTTTAAAAATAAGGATATAAGGTACTCAAGAACCCCTTAAATAACATGTAAAATTTTGAGAGTATGCATATATAGGGTCTCTATTTTGAAGAGGGAGACCATAGCTTATATGAGATTTTCAAGGAATATATGACTCAAAATGTGTTGTTGTTTTTTTAATCTCAGTTGGCTTAGATGTTTGTCTCCATGATTTTTGCCATTCTGCTTCAGTAGGAGAACATGCTGAATTCACATCAAACTAGAGAATCAAATGTGAGATCTCAAATTGCAAAATGTCACCGATTATCCTTCTCTAAATTGAAAATCATCTAGAATTTCTCTAACTTTGGCAGTTTGGGGTTTTCTTCCCCCAAAACATATACTGAATTAGAGTCCAGAGTGGCAGAAGTGATAGGTGGATACTTGAGGAAGCTTTATCTAATTTCAACACTTTGAACACACGCTTTTTGCAAAAGTTCATACTTAAGTATAAAGTTTGATTTGTTGACAAGTGGAAGCAGAGCTTTGAAATGCCAGTTGTCATCACCAGCTCCTAGGTACAGTGCTAGACAGATGTGAAAGATACAGGCTAGCAAACCCCAAAATACTCCCAAGATAAATGGAGGAAAGCAACCTTCTGAAATGTTGCTTCTAAGACCTCCGGTTTATGGCTTGATCATCCAATCAAGTAAATTACAAAATCTCTTCCCATGACAGGTTATTAAATTGCTGCTTGATTTTGCTGAGAGCGTGAATCCAAGGGGTTTAGTGTGGAGAGTGAGAGGCACTGCGTTGGTATCCATATGGAACTGGCATTTCTGATGTTGTTCTGACATTCTGGGAGACCTTAGAGGCTGGAAAGATAAAACCAGGCCCAGATATTCTTTTCTAATTTTGATTCAATAATAGATATGAACATCATATATAAGCAGAACTAAAAATAAAAAACTAAAAAGGGTTTTTTTAGAGGGAACCTCACTAAATGGTATTTTCATAATTGATCCAGTTACCGCAACTGTGCTCTCAAACAGCCACCCAGCAGCTCAGGAGCAAAATAATTGGAGGTGGTTCTGGTTTGATAATTCACAGCCTAAGACTCAGGATCTCACAACAACAGCAAAAACAGGTAAACTGTTTCATCTTTTGCTTATCAGCTGTCCTGAATGTTAAGGCAAAGGATGTCCAAAGTTCTCCACTGCTGCTCCTTCACCATCTGTAGTAAAAGCAGGGTTGGGTACCATTTCCTTCTTCAAAGAAGCTTGTGGATCTTGGAGTATGACTGGATACTCTTACATGCCCTGTTTGTTTTCCTTTTAGCAGCAGGAACATAAAATCAGGATTATTTTTCTTTTCAAGGAGGGAAAAAAATCCTATGAATGAATGAATGAGTGAATAAAACTATGAAAAACTATGAATGAATGAATGAATGAATTGACTACGGGCTTAATGCAGAAATGTCCTCTAGAAAGAAGCCTATCAGAAAATGCATGCATCTACTTTCTGCTGATCTACTATCATGTCAATAATAATGGAAGGAAATGCAGATGAAGTATAGGCCCTGAACACCTCTTTGGGCACTTAAAAACCTCAAGTGTAAAGTTAGGAAATGACCTCTTGCTCTACAGTAGAGTCTAGGCCTGTAATAAGCACCTTGGATATTTGGCTATTAGCTCTAAATCCCTGCAAAGTGTTTTGATACGGGAACTTTGGGGGGAAAAGATTCAAAACTATATATCAGTGGGAGATTACAGGCATGTCTTCATTTATTAACTTTCACTGAGGAAGGAAATAAGCATATTTCAATATAACCAGGCATTCTTTCTGCAGAGGGGAGTAATCAAAATGGAAAATTGGTTCTTTACATTTGTTGAGTTTAGAAGACAGTGGACACATGATATCCTTTATTTCTATCATCATGTAAGGAAAACAGTGCTGATGTTAATGTTATGCTTCTCTTATCACAGTGATTAAGATCATACCGGGGTGGGAAGTGGGTGAGAAAGATTGCAGAATAATGAAAATGCTACTTTTTAACATTCACAATATTTATCTTCATAGGACAAACAATGTGAAGGAAAAAGTCTTCTTGGCAGTGTTTCATCTTGGGTCAATTCTGGGCTTTCTTGTTAGTTGATAAAAGGAAATCTAACTCACTTTCCTTTTTGTGTTTGGGGATTCCATGATGGTTTCAGCCTCTCTGCTTGAACTGGTTCTCTGCTTTTTGTCTACTATTCTAACATCTAATATTCTTCTACACATTATGGTTGCAGAAGTGACAGTCTTTGGAAGTTTTCAAATCAAGACTTTTGCTTTTGGTCTTATCAGTGGGCTCTTTGGGTCGCTTCATCTCTGTTTATCCTGTTTGATTATCCTATTTTCAAAAATAGGTCTCAATATGTTCTGTACTTACTGCTTTGCAAAATAGAAGGTTGATTTGTGCAGACAGGGGATGACCATGGGAAAGGTTCTTAGAGGATGTAGACTCTGAATGAAAAAAGTGGAAAGGTTCTTTGGTTTTTGGCTTTTTAAATTTTCTACTTCTTTGTCATTCTTCCCTGTGTTTTGGATGGTTGGGATGAGGTGTCTGTGATTGCTGGCAGAAATATCATATCCCAAATTCTTGGAGAATGATATTGGTTTCACAAGATAGATTGTGTGGAAGATTAAGGAACTAGGACTCTGAAGAGCTGAGTTTTAGAATCTTAAACTCTCAGATTTGGAAAGAATGTTAAATGGTCTGGTTCAGTCAACACTCCTAATTATTTAATCTCTTACACAACTTTCCTGCCAAGTGATCTTTCTGATGATGGGGAACCTAATACTATACAAAGAATTTCATTGCTGGATAGTTCAGACTATTGGTTTCTCACATCCGATATTTGAAAGAACATTCATCTCCCTGAAATTGTCACCACAGATACTAGTTTGGCCTCATGAATCCAGAGACAAAAACTTAATACCTCTTTTACGTTATATACTTTCAAAACTCAAAAACAGCTTTCACACTCTCCTTAAGACCCCTCCGTTGCTAATTAGCCTTCTGACTTCAGACAAGTCAGAAGCTCTTTGTAGCACAAATTTTTTGCCTCCAAGTTGAGGGGAATGAACCAGATGATATTTAACGTCCTCCCATCTCTGACATTCTATGAACTCCTGTTTGGACTACTAAAATAAATGGAATTTCTTTGCTTTTTCCCACTCTTTACACCATCTATATCAATTATAGATGACTCTCTTGAGTAGTAAAATACAAGAATATGCAGTAGAAACTTGCAATTAATTAATCTCTCAACAATTGATTCAGTCGTGGTTGCAACAGCTTTGATGAGCTCTAGTGCTACAACTCCTGAAACAACCACCAAGAGGCAAGAACCCCACCATTGGTTTTCATGGTTGTTTCAATCATCAGACTCCAAGACTCATCTTCACACAACAACACAAACAGCTGGTAATGAGTTATAATTATATCAGTTATATTATATCAACTGTTTTCTTGACAGTCTTTAATAATTTTCATTGACTTGTGGGATGTTGTTAAAACCTAGTTAATTCTGCACTCACAAATGCTCATGAAGACTTAAGAGGGCTCATGAGCTCTGAGATCTGTGTTTGATTTTACAGCACTAATAAGCAGATTTCTTCTTTTACTCTGTAGGATTAATGTAGCCCAGGAAAAGGCTACATTGGGTTTTTCTTGATGACAAAAGAAAATTGTAACTCTGAAAGATTACTCACATATTACTCTAAAATTACCAAAGTCACAAAACATGTTTGACTTTTCATGAAAAAATAAAATAGCATAGACAGGTATGACAAAATATAGGAAATATTCATCAGTGGAACTATTGTTGAGATAGAAACTAATCATATGAAAAGACAAATGGTTATTTCCCAAGATAGCCTGAATCTCATTCAAAATGCAGAAAATCTCTTTTTTAGTAAAGGGATATCTTCTAGAGAGTAGTCACTGAGAAGAAGTGGAAGATTTCTGTCTCCTTTTTTATGATTGCATCAAAAAGGAAAAAGTGATAATTTTTCAAACCTCAAGTATAGTCTATAGTTGTTAACCCTTTTGATTAGTTAATAAATGCCAGGAATTATTTCTCTGCTACTTGTCTTAACTTTTTTTGCTCTGTGCTCAAGTATTGTTGGGAACTGCAGTATGGCTTCCATTTGCGTTTAGAATTATAATGATCTGTTGCTGGAGAAGATGAACAATTAATTAGTAAATTGTGAATACAATAGTGAGATTTTAGAAATGATGGAAATGGGTTTACATTCCAAGGTTTTTCTGAAGGTGTCTTGACAACGAAAATAGCCACATGTGAAATTTTTCCATTCTGTTCTTGACATCCTATCTTTAATGGCATGTACTTAGTGAGTTAATAAATGCACCTGAAAGCATAAGGGAGTTTTCATTGGCTTTAAAAAATATCATTTTGTGGGGTTACATCCATTTTTACTCTTTTAGCTTCCCTTGAAAAGAATGTTCAACTGCAAAGAGCATAGCCAGTTGTTGTGAGATCTATATATTAGCTTCAGAGCCAAAACATGAGAATTCCGGGCACATAAGTCAACTTTCTCACTTTGTTTTTAAAATCCTGGGAAACCCGTTATGCCTTCTGTGCCTGATTTCCTTCCTTTGCAAGTGGGTTGCTTGGCATTCTGCTCAACCACTAATGCAAGTCACCACAACAGGTACGGATTCAAATACCATCTCAGCAGGCTGGGAGCCAAATGAAGAAAATGAAGATGAAAGAGACAAACACGTCAGTTTTTCTGGATCAGGCATTGATGATGATGAAGATTTTATCTCCAGTACCAGTAAGAATAATCAATTACAGTAGAACCTTTTATTCAAGGCTTACTGATTACTGAGTGGTGCCAAATATGAATAGTATCTCTCTTCGGAAATAGTTATGTGAAAAGTGAGTGAATTATATCTTACCTATACCCTTACTGTGATTATATCTTACTTATACCCTAATGAGATTGTGGCAGAAGAAATAGAATTTTTTGAATAGAAGCCAAAATATATTTAGAGGAAAATATATATCTCTTTTAGAATTTTTAATGCCTCACGTTCTTCCCTTTTTATCTGTGAGGTCTTCTGCTACAGAAACTCTTTAAATTAGCAAGCTTTGTCAGAGAAGGGACATATTAACCCTGATAGTAAGTATTCGTTGTATACCTACTGCGCTAAACACAGGGAACACAAAGAGGAAAAAAAGCAAGAGCTTTTGCTTTCAAGGAGCTAATGGGCTGTTGGAGCACTAGACTAGAGAATGTGAGTAGGAGTCTATTAATTAAAAGTTGTAGATGATGCTAAATCAAAGGCCCTAGTAAGGCTTAAAAGATGGGCAGTAGGACTCAAGAATTATCTTATGGTTGAAGTCAAAGGAACAAATTCAGAATCTTAACAAATGAACTGCACACCAATATAACAAAGACATTGAAGGGAGAGGTGAACGTCAGCTCAGCTGAACTTTAACAAGCTATTACTAAAAGCAGACAGTGGAACCACTATTTTCATTGCACCCACATTTGTGACAATTATAACATTTTTTGAGAACAAGATGGAAATTGAGCTTCAAATGACCATAAAACATTTTTTAAAACATGCAAAACTTTGTCTAATATTCTGCAGACAATTGAGTTTTCTGCACATAGCTGACCTAAGACTTTGCTGAAATGAGTTGAGAGTCCTGAACCTGACTCTATTGCAGTTCCTGAGCTATCACAGGTCACTGAAGTTCTGTCTATCCCATTAAAACTTGAGAGTTTCAGCCCAACATGGATAGGACCCGGGGAGAGAGGACCTCAAAAAAGAAAAAAATAGCTTAAGCCTTGAAGGCAACTGAGCGTATGGCATTGGTACAACAAATCATAGAGATGAACTAGATTTTTATACACAAACATTTACGTGCAGTATTTTTTAGATGTGACTCCTGTGCAAGAGCTTTGTCTATGGAGAAAAGGAAACTCTTTTTAGTAACTTCAGAAAGAAAACCAAATAACCCCAAAACACTAGAGCTTTACTATTACACTGTCTCTTGAGATTAGGATATGACCCTGCAGGTGGCTCATTACTGAAAATGTTGTGTTGATACTTGAGAAACTGAATTTCCTTGGGTGGCAATGCAAACAAGTCAACCTGCAAATCATATGCTCAAACCATAGAGAAAATCTTTCTATAGTATTTTTTAATCTCCATGGCATATTTTCCTATTTGTTAACTTTCCTACTTAGTATCTGTGTACAGAATTCAACAGGATGCCATTTTTTTCTGAGGGGTGTGTTAACTGCCACTTTTTCATGCTTACTGTGAATGTGGTTAATGGTTTTAAATTTGATATTTAGAACTTGTGAAATCGAGCTGATAGTATTATAGTTCTAGAAAGGATTTTGTATTATTTGGGTATCAAAACAAAGTTTGAAAGAATTAGGACGGATTTGCAAATAACTTTTTCACAAAAGACATTGATAATGATTTTTACTGTGTTCCTTCTGTTAGATGCATGTCCCTTCTCAGCCCTAACATATTGGGTGACAATATCAGGGCACTGGTGGATGGACACCTCTTTTTTTTTCGGTGTGCTGCTATGATGGTGGCTGGTTGCCTGTGGGTTTTTTCCTACTGAATGGTGTGTCTTGTTTTTCTTTCATTGGCTATGAATAACTTCCTTGTGATATGTTTTGTGTTTGAGGAGAATACATAGGTGTTTGATAAATATCCAGAAATGTGTAGCTCAGCCATATGGATGGTCTAGGTAGATATTGGTTCTTGGAATCATTTATAGGAAAGCTGTGTCTATTCAGGTGTTTATTTCTCCACCAAAATTACTAACGGAATAAAGTAATTATCACTACATCACTTTCAGTATCTACCTCGTCAGCCTGAGGACCCACTGGTAGCAGTGGCAATACAAAAAGTTCTTGGGCTCTCAAGTGCAGAGGGACGCTGCAGGCTGCATGGATGGGCACAACTCTGACGTCTTTGCTTATCCTTGGTGGAGGGCTGGTGTTTTCAAAGTTGTTCTTCCTGCCTGCTGGAGCTTCTTTGGCTGCTTTTTCTGGAATATCTCGTGTTCTGAACCCCAAGGTATTCTATGCCAGAATCCAAAGGACTCTGAGATGCTTAGCAAGTAGCTGAATTAAACTGAAGTTGCTCTCTGCTTTCCCTCCATTTCCATGTACCCATCTATACAACCTGGTATAGATGATTCATTGTATTGACCACGGAAGGGAGAAATGCACAAAACAGCTGGTGAAGGCTCAAGAAATAACATTTTCCTAATTGCTTCAATCATCGTTATCACAGTTTCAACCACACCACGGGTTTTTGACCACACAAAACAGAACCAGGATTGGACCCAGTGGAACCCAAGCCATTCAAATATGGAAGTACTACTTCAGACAACCACAAGGATGACTGGTAATGGGTTATGCATACTTAAAGATTTTTTTAGCCTTCAAAGCCTCTGATGCTGCAAAAGTCAATGTTCGGGACACAGTGGGAAATTAACATCTCATCAACAAACTCCTAATGAACTTTCATGGGGGTACTCAATTGCATTTAAGAGCCATTTATCAACAATACTGTGTGGGCTCAGGGCATTTTATGTTGTTCATTATAAAAATGAATATACTAAAATGTTTTATGGTGCTGCTCTTGACCAAGTGGTTATGGCAGAATAACAAATAACCAAGAAGAAATTCCATATTGATTTTCCCATTCATTTGAAGAAATCTCCCTTGATTTTCTCTTTGGAAAGGTCAGTGAAGTTACCCCAGATCATTGAAAGTAGATAATTAGAGGCACTATTTAGGCATAGAACTGTTAAATACCATGTACTTTAATGGAACAAAGTCATTAAAAGTTGGTTGATAACAACGTACAATGTATTTAACCATCATCACAGTAGATGTAGATAGAAGTGGTGCTAATAGTCATGGAGAAAACTGGATCAAGGAGCCACACCTCCCTCTCATTCACCATGGGCACTGTAAAGAAGAGGAGACCCAGCATGCTACAAGAACAAATAGTAAAGATGGCAGCCAGTGGCTCTGGTCTAGCTGAGTTAGTGAAGACATTCCAGAGACAGGAAGGTTTGTTTAGATACTGGCTACATCTTCTGTTTCCACATAGTAATTTCTTTTATACCCAGATCCTGAAAAGCTGCCAAATTTGCACACAATTTTTAGAAATTGTAAGAAAAATGCTAACGTGTTAGGTTGCCCAAAGGCCAAAATGTTTAAAAAGTAGATCTGAGATCCAATTTTTGTGTTAAACATTCCTAGAGATTCCATTTGGGTGACTTACAGGTGTTTATGGAAATGTGTCATGAAGAGTGTGTTCTTCTGGTACATAGTGGTAGAATCTGGAAAGGAAGATTGACCTGTGAAACAATCTCTGGGATCCTTATTTTCTGCAAAGATCTTTTATGAATAAACTTTTCCTCCCCACATTCTGTTCCTCATGGTGGTACAGAAGGGCATCCCCGTACACTTGGGAGGCAAATTGGTAGCACACACATGGTCTATATTTGATTCTGCAACTGCTCTTTTTCTATTTTTAAGCCCTCCCCCTTTTTAGGGGGAGGTTTTAATGCTCATACTGTTACTCCTACTGTTTTACAAACGTCTCATGTTTCTAAAACAATTTCAAGTGTCATTACTGGACTATTAGGATAAAACCTCACCCAATAAGAAATATGTGGTCTTCTTCTTTTCTCTATCCTACTGAAAGATGCCTATCTTAATTCAAAATTTTTTTTAAAAAGTTATTTTGAATAAAAACAGATTATAGCCTTTTTTAAAACAATGGATCAACTATTTTTCTCACAGCCTTAAAAATGCCTAAAGAGAAAATCTAAGAAATGGCCGTTTAGAAGCCAAAGGGGTTTAGAACTATGGCTTGAGAGATATCTTCAGACAACCAAAGTTTCAGATATCAGCCAGGATGTGGGTTAATAAATCCTGGGCATTGCACTGAACATATCCAACAGGCTTTACATGCCATCACTTACCCCAGTAGACTTGATATTTGCATGAGGATTATGGGCTTGAGTTAACAAGGGAGTCTTCTGATAAGAAAAGGAAATAGAAAGCAAGCTTCAGTCTCTTTAGAATAGGATTCTGTACCACTTTCCTTTGGTTCATAACAATATATCTTAGAAATGATTTAGACAGTGTATACTTAAAGAGAAGAAAGCTATAACACTTTACAGGCTTGGAATTAATGAGCCCGTTGTCAAAAAGTGGTCATTGAGGGTTATCAATGCTAGAGGGTAGTCAAAAAATCAGACTTAATGGAACTTGACAAAGAGAAAGCAGCAAGTGTGGCAATCAGAAAGGGATTCTGATTGGTGACTTCCAGACTCTATCAAGTGAACTTTACAACTTCTAGAAGAGAATCAACCTTCATCTTTTACGACAGGAAGAAGACACTCTGCTATACACAAACATATCGTGTTCTCTATACACAGACATTCTTGATTTCTTTCATATAGACTTTGAGGAACATGACAGAGTATGTTTGGATTGATTTTTCCCTTTCTGTAGTTATAGTGGTTTTTCCAACTATATTATTTGTCAAGGAGTAGTAACCTAGTCAATGGGAAGTAAAACTTAAGATTTGGGCCTTTTTTCTCTCTCACTGAATAACCAGTTAATCCCAGCAATGGTTTGGCAAATGCAAGGGTAAAATGAGGACAAAACGTTTTCTTTTTTACATGTCTTTACTGTCATCAATTCACATATATCATTTTTTAAAATAATAAAATACATCCAATTTTACAAGTTGCCAAAAATACTTTGGCTTGGCAAGTTTATAGGCTGTCCTTTTCTTGATGAACTCAAGATTTACTACGAGTTACTATAGGCAAAAATGTCAGTGACTTTGTGACTTTTTTCTGAAGACCCAGTGATGGAATTTTATTTCACTTATTTTATCCCTTTTAAAACAAAAGTTAAGATTTTAAGAGTGTCACACCATGCTGTTGTTTGCCTAGTGCCCCATATTGACTAGAATAGTTTTTCTTCCACTAAATTAATTTTGTTAAAGAGTGATTTTAGCAATTTTATTTTTTTACAGTTTTGTTTCAAAATGTTAAGAGGGTACACATGTTTCAGCTACACGGATAGCTTATGTAATGCTTGAGTCGGAACACACAAAGGTGTGCCCATCATCTGAATAGTGTTCCTTGTACCCGTTAGGTAGGGCTTTGGATTTTAGCAATTTTAGATGCCATGAGAACACGACCATGTCATGGTGTCAGTAGAGTAGCATCCCAGCTACCCTAACATCCTCACGCTGGGAAAATCCACTGCTGGTGCCTTGCCAGTGTATGTGATTTTGGGTCACACAGCTAGCATTCAGAAGGCCTCTTACTATGCTGATCTTGTCATAAACTGTTAAATGATATGTTCCTTTCCCCAAAATGACTGGAGCAAAGAGGTTATTCCTTCAACAAATAGCATTCTCAGATAGGATATGTGAAGCCATAGGCTACAATAAAAGAAGACGAATACTAAGAATTCATAGGCTGTAATCTAGTTCTAACTTTATGCCAATTTGACTATATGATTTCGAGTAAATTAAATGCTCTTTGAACCTCTGTTTCCTCATAAGAAAAATTAAAAGATTGGGCCCCTTGATTTCTAGTATCCTTTTCCAGCTATCAATGGCCTGTCTGATTCCTTGCTACCTTCCTTCTCTGCTGAGGAACTTAGATAGGTAAAGCTCACAACTGACCTTCTTCTCACAGTCCAGGCGACTCCTAATAGTACAACTGAAGAAACAGCTACCCAGAGAGAACAGTGGCTTGGCAACGGATGGCAAGGGGAATATCCCCACACGCCAGAGGAAGACTCTCATTCAAGAGCAGAGACAACTGGTAATGGATGGCGTCACAAGCAAACTTGGGTGGGAACTTCCTTTTGGGTTAAATGTCAGGCCTGGAGGACACTGAACAAAAGGACACTGAAGGAATTGTCATGAGACATTAGGCTCCGTAATAAATTATATTGCACTTAGCACAGAGCCAACCATCATGTGATCACCGCAAATCACCTGAGCAAGAATGTATACAAGCACATAAAGGCAAACAGGGTCCTTCAGATGTAGTTTTGGGCATCCCCTTGTGAAGCTATAGCAGAGACCCAGGTGTTATAAAATACTCCCTTTTATTTTGTCAAAGAATCTACTCTATATTGTGGGTTCAAACTTCACAGTGTGGTTCTAGGAAACACTGGCCTCTGAGAAAGCACTTTGTCGGAACCCCAGTAACTAAAGAAATGGAACCAGACCTTATGAGAAAAATGACTCCCTGTCTGATGACACTTGGTCATGTGTATTTGGTAATTTCTCCTTGCATGTCCAGTGGGGTCTTTTTCCTTCTGTTAACAAAAAGATATCTTTTTCTATTCTTGAATTGTAGAATTGTGGAAATTAGACTTGAACCTGGTCAAACTCCCTTGCATGATTTTTTTCTCTGTGTGACATAAGTATTGAAATGTACTCATCCTTGGAAAGAGTGTGGATTACAAATACGCTATCGGTATTCATGAAAAATATTTCTATGTTTTTGTTTGCGATATAGAATATAATGCATAATGGCTTTCCAGTGCATGGCAGAGCAATGGATTCAGTGACCAGCTATGTGGTGTGGTTGTTGCTAAAGGGAAACTGTTATAATCTTTTCTTCTTGTACTTCTTTATTGGCTCAAAATGAAGCAGTGTGCTTCATTCTTTGATGTCATTTATACCCTGAATCCCACTGTTAGAAGGTTATGCTTCTAAAGGATTCCATTCATGCTTTTGAGATGAATGACATTTGCTTTCTTGTTTATCACATGAGAAGCTCTTACCTGATTTCTACCTTCGATCACTACTAGCCTCATGTGTATTTTGCTGGAATGTGGTTGTCTCAGGATGACATCATGTGATGGGACTCTTATACTTCCACCCTCAGGGGACTGTGGCAGCATGGCTTGCGTCAAGAACTACTTTTCCTTCATCTTCCCTTGATGTCTATAACTCATCCTTTATCTGCTGTAGAAGTTGCTGATGCTTTTGTCCTCTAGTTCACATGCTGATTTCTAAGAAAATGAGCATGAATGAACCCAAACCTGCTAAACATTCTGCATTTATGCAACTTCCTTGCCCTCTATGCTAGGAAGATGGTTTCATTGTATTGTCTAGAGAATAAGATCTTAAAAAAAAAATAAATCAGTATATCCCTGGCCAAGTGCCCATTAACACTTTGACAATTGCTTAAACTGCATGGTCACAACAGCCTCAGCCTACGCCAACCACCCAAGTCAGAAAATGACAACACTGAGTCAAGAGGACAGTTCCTGGACTGATTTCTTCGACCCCATCTCACATCCAATGGGACCAGGCCATCAAACAGAAAGAAGGATAGGTAATAGCCTCTGAACTTTGTTATGCACTGTGTTTTTGAAACCTACCAAGTGATCGTTGCTCTAGAAATATGTAGAAATATGCCCTTGACTTTAGACCAATCCACTTTTCTAAAGGATTTGCAGTTTCTTTCAACATTAGTTTTCTTGGTAGGAGTGATAGGCTTATTCTTCTGAATAGAAGTCCTGAGCTGAAAGTGAAGAATTTAGCAGGAGGTTTGGCAAAAGAAAACATTTAACACTGAAATATGTCTAACAATGTGAAGCAGTAAGTAATAGATGTGAAATGAAGGTTGCCAACAATAAATGCTAAAGAAGTTCAGAGAAACCTCCACACCCCCCAAGAGCATCAGGGAAAAGTGGATCAGATTTGGTTTTTGAAAAATGGGAGAAAAACATCTGGATAGTCAGAGAAAGGAAGTGGAGGGAAGCTTTTCTAGGAAAGAAACTCACGTAAAGGGAAGCATGAATGAACAAAACCAAGGAATGAATAGGTCAAACTGAGTGGATCTGTTTGTCAGAAAGGAAGATGTGTTTGGGTGGCTAGGTCAGGGCCACTATGTTCAGTGACTTCTGTGCCACATGTAGACACAGCTCATGTGTATGTGCATAAGGTGCCTCAGGACTCTGAGAACATCCATGGGGAAAAACCAAGCCAGTAAAAGAACAGGAGACTCAATACTAAGTCTCCATACTGAGGAAGAGAGAGAGAGTCCATTAAATTGATGAACATGTCAAGGACAGTACAATTGGTCTTGCTGTAGAATGGTGTGATTGATACCTCCTGGAGGATTCTACTTATAAAAGGGAGGAAGGATATCATCAGAATCATCCATTTTCCTGGGAGAATATCCATTTGGAGTTTTGATCTGGGCTAGCTGGATTTTCCTCTTTTTTGAAATCTGGGATAGAAGGATCAGTCACATTTTTGTCCTACAAATATATTAATATATATATATATATATATTTTTTTTTTTTTTTTTTTTTTCACTAAGTCTCACTTTATTGTCCAGGCTAGAGTGCAGTGGCATCATCATGGTTCACTGCAGCCTCAGATTCCTGGGCTTAAGTGTTTCTCCTCCTGCCTCAGCCTCCTGAGTAGCTGGCATTACAGGTGCAAACCACCATGCATGGCTAATTTTTCTATTTCTTATAGAAACAGGGTCTCACTATGTTGCTCAGACTCTTAGCACATTAAGGCTACAGTAAAGATGTGGGTGCTCAACATTCTAGCACTTTCTTCTGGAGTCATTTGGAATGGATGAAATCTCCCCAGAGGCAGTAATGTGCATGGGCTTTGACTGAATTGGAGAACCAGCAATATCAATGATGTGTATGGATTGTTTGGCACCCTATTTCTTTATAGGACTTGTTATTTTAACAGAATAGATCTGTGATCACTATTAAAAACATTGGTCCGTGGGTTCAGCACCGTGGTTAGGGCTCAGTGGTTAGGGCGCCAGCCACATACACTGAGGCAGGCAGGTTCAAATTCGGCCTGGGTCAGCTAAACAACAATGACAACTGTAACAAAAGAATAGCCAGGCATTGTGGTGGGTGCATGCAGTCCCAGCTACTTGGGAGGCTGAGGCAAGAGAATTGCTTAAGCCCAAGAGTTAGAAGTTGTTGGGAGCTTTGATGCCACAGCACTCTAACAAGGGTGACATAGTGAACCTCTGTCGAAATGAAATGAAATGAAATGAAATGAAATGGAAAAATAAAATAGTCAGGTGCTACAGATCACACCTGTAATCCTGGCAGGTGGGAAGATCAGTTGAGACAGGAGGATCATTTGAGGTCAGGGTTCAAGACCATGCTAAGCAAAGTGAGACCCCACCTCTACTAAAAAGAGAAAACTTAGTGGACTATGTTTGTAGGCACCCATAGTCCCAGGTACTTGGGAGGCTGAGGCAGGAGGATTGTTTGAGCCTAGGAGTTTGAGGTTGCTGTGAGCTAAGCTGAGGCCAGAGCACACTAGCCTGGGCAATAGAGTGAGACTCTTTTGAAAAAAAAAAAAAAAAAAAAAAAAGACAGGAAACATTTATAAATATCTCAGGAAAATTTCAATATGAGTCATCATTGTATACATGTTAACTTACAAAGACCTCCTCATACTCATGTTTTTGGGCAGAATAGTTTGGTGCCATACGCTGTTCTTATTCCTTGCCCTGTGTGCTTCCTGTGGCCTCCACCATGTGGTATTGGATGATGATTTTTGTAAAGCAAAAAAGAACTAAATGTGGGAAGAGCTTTTGAAAGAAAGCCCTTATGACCTGTAAGGGAGGAGGTGACAAAATCGTGTCTAAGCCAGGGATCTGTGTCTTTCCTCCACGTGTCAGACTGTAGGTGTCCATAAGACAGGGGATATTTCTGTTTCTCTGCAAGGCTTGGGTGTCCCATCATGTGCTCAGGTAGAGTACTTCCACAGCTTTCAGACAACTCAGCCATTAAAGAAAAGCCAGTTACTTCTTGTGATACCTTTTTTTTTTTTTTGAGACAGAGTCTCAAGATGTTGCCCAGGTAGAGTGATATGGCATCACAGCTTATAGCAACATCAAACTATCAGGCCCAAGCGATTCTCTTGTCTCAGCCTCCCAAGAAGGTGGGACTACAGGTGCCTGCCACAATGCCTTGCTATTTTTTGTTGCAGTTGTCATTGTTATTTAGCTGGCCCGGGCCAGGTTTAAACCCCCCAGCTTTGGTGTATGTGGCTGGCACCATAACCACTATGCTATGGGCATGGAGCTAGTCTTGTGATATCTTTTAAAGAAAAAATCATGTATCCCAATTCTGGGGATATAAATCAGTATGTGCTTTCTTTCCTCTTATCCAGGTTGAATATAAAAATAATTTGGCTGTAGACCATAAACCACCCCAAGGTAGTTGTTTAGGTTTAAGTTAAGCAATAACATTGATTTAATTCCTTCAGATACGGACTCAAGTCATAGTACAACCCTTCAGCCCACTGCAGATCCAAACACAGGTTTGGTGGAAGACTTGGACAGGACAGGACCTCTTTCAATGACAACGCGTAAGGATAACGGCCTGTATTCCTCATTCCCACTTCAGCTCTTGCTCCCATTGGCCAAGATATAGACAGAGGTGGTGGTGGAATGGTGCATGCAGTGCTATGTGGCTTGGCTCAGCTCGGGGTGTAAAATCTCTTCATTGTCTGCATTTCTTGTGGGGTTCTTTAAACCTGATTTTGCCTTCATTCTTGGAGCCTTCCAGATTCAGTGATTTTGTATTTAAAAAAAAGAAAAAAAGGATGTGAGACTTCATTCAACTCAATTTTCCTTCTCTAAATAGTTGTGTCAGTGAAACCTGATCACAGCCGGGAAGGTGGTTCCTCTATGTTTTAACTGACCATCTTGTTTCAATTCCCATCTTTCCTCCAGTCAGGACAGAAGAGAAGTAGGATTGTTAGCACAGTTGTAAAAAGATATTTGGGGGCTAGACAATCATGGAGAGTCGGGGAACCAGGTCCACACACAGAGAAGTCGCCAGGCCTGTTGTTGAGAATTGATCAAGGTGGCAGGGTCCTTAAAACAAAAAAAGAAGCATTTGCTAGTATCTCTTTCTATCACTGTAAAAGTAGTAGGAAGCCAAGTTAAACTTCTAGTCTAATTTCTACTACATGTGCAGAGGTAGCCTAGAGATTAACCAAAAGTTATTCATAATTTCATATTCTGCCAAGAATGTGAAAGAAATCAAGAATTAAGAGGGCCTCCTTTCACTGCTTGCTACACATTAATGGGCAGAGTCTTTCATAGGAGCTCTTTAGGCAAAGGAAAAAAAACAAGTATATGTTGACCATCAGCAATACAAACAGCACAGTGTTAAGCATCAAAGGATTTGCAGATAGGCCTCTACTTCCATTTTATGTCACTGCTGGCTTTTGTTCTGGGATTTTGTTGGGTTTGGGATTCGATGCATGTCTCTCTCCTGGCTGTAATATTTATTGGTGGTGGACGTGGCTTATGAAGCTCTTGTACCTGCAATTCAGAGGTCAGTACTTTTCTTTGAAGAACACAAAAGAAATGAACTCAACAGTCAAAGTGATTTCAGATATGGGCAGTTGTTCAACCTCAGATCGGTACATGTCACTGAGGGCCCTGTGTTTGCCCAAGCAAGCGTTTCTTTGGAGCAGTGATGAGAATCCCCAGCCACAGATGAGATCAAAACCCTAATAATAGAGTAAACTTATATCTTTAATTTAATGGTCGCTCTAACAGAGTTAAGTATTTCCTTGTATCAACTTGATCTGAGTTACTCGAGCAGGTCATTCTAGATGGGCTTCTTTCTCTGTGGGGTTAGAGATGTGCTGTAGGCTATCACAGTGCTTATTTGCCCTACACTTACACTTCATGAGCCATGGTTAGGTGCTCTTGATTATTGAAGGGAACCCTGGAATTTGAACATTCCTTTCTCCATAGTCTGGTTTTCCTGAGTGACTGGCAACAGTCACTGATCCAACTGGGCCGGGACAATCCAGGTGTAGACAAAATTTTAGCTCCAGTCTCCGCTTTGTCACTTTATCTTTGTTGACTATACTGAGAAACAAGGGTGTTAAAGGCCAACTAGGGGCTAAACAGAATTCTTCTGTATATTTCCATCAGTCAGAGCAGAGTGTTGTGCACAGACCTTGGTCTTCCTGTGTCCTTAGCCATCTGACTGTACTATTGCTATATCCTCCCTATTAGCAGATAAAAGGATTAATATAATGGCTTCAAATTAATGGTGGATTCATCCCTTATTGTAACAGAGCAGAGTCATTCTCAGAGCTTCTCTGCATCACATGGAGGTTTGGAAGATAAAGAGCATCCCACAACTTCAACTCCGACATCAAGCAGTAAGGAGCATAAAGCCCAGTTGGCTTCAGCTATCAGTAACAATCAATAAGTTATGGGTGCTTTTGCAGTGTCTCTGGTGGAGGTGTGACAGCTGGCTGCTGTTATGCTGTTACTCTTGATTATAAGGTGCGTCTGGTGATGGTTCTCTGATTTTTCTTTGTCGACCTCTTAGAACACATTGTATATCGTGTGTTAAGTGAAAATTATAATTCTTAATCTTAAAGGTTGAGTTTTTTACACTGTAGAGTTAGTTATGTAGTTTAAAAATAATCGATTGCTCATATATAATTCACAATTGATGTAAAAATATGATTATATCACTCTCTATATTCCTGACATTAATATTATTTTGCCATTTGTCTTCTGGACCTTAGCTCCATGGTACTGGTGACTAAAAAGGAGTTCCCTCTGGCAAAAGAAATGATAATTAAAGCAGTAGCTTCAGGTCTTTGAAACTTTGCATTTGCTATTCTGGTTGCGGGCAGCATAATTTTACCTTTGAATCCAGTGATTGTTTTGTCCACTTTATCAAAGGTGGATCCCATTGAGAAAGAGCTCAAGATTTTCTAGTACCTGATTTGACTTCAAGTTCACAGTTGTAGTGTCATAAGCCTTACCTTAGTAACCCAGACAGATGTTACATCACATGCCTCTTCTGGGTGTTAGGATCTCCAAAATCTCTTCTGTTGAGTGATGTCCAGGTTGTGTCTGTTGCAAAATATTGATTCTGTTCAAAAGTGTGACAAACTTCACCATCATTTGCTCCTGGTTTATGGGTAACAAGTGGAAAGCTTTTGCAGCAATTGCACATCCTAAAGATGAGCACGTGGTGGGTGGCAAAGCCTACAAATGTGGGTTTATCATTGATTCCACCTCCAAACAGATAGGAATGATGGCAGAGGTGGAAGAAGAGGTCAAAGTCGTTCTGAAGGCTCAACTACTTTACCAGAAAGTTATACGACTCATTATCCAGACACGAAAGAAAACAGCACTCTCATCCCCGTCACCCCTGCTAAGACAGGGTCTTTTGGAGGTACTGAAGTTACTGTTGTTGGAGATTCCAACTTTAACATTGACCGCGCCTTCTCAGGTAATTTGGCCCTTTGTTATCTGGTGTGCTTTCTCCAAGAGAGAGAAACAACATACACTTTCATATTACACGGGGCATTCCTGCACAGGCTGTGATTAGTTTGTGATATGGATTTCATCCCTGGTCATCAATTCCAGTGCAAGGAAACTTGGACTTATTTTAGATAAAATAATGCTTCCATTTGCCAATGTGCCTTGCAATTTAGTGTGTGTATGACTTGATTGGGTGTTACGGTGGAATTGCTTTGTCTTCTTCCTGATCTTGTGATCTCTCCCGTTGAACCATATGAAATTGATAATTTTGTAGGTCAGAATAATTGAACATTAGCAATTTCATTTGATTCAACTAATACATGCTGCCTATTTAATAAGGTTTTATCCAACTTATGAATAATTTTCATATACGGCTAGTATCTTTGGCTCTGAAATTCATTTTGGTGACGGGTTGATGGATTTTACTTTTGGTGATGGGTTGGTGGCCAAACCTCTTCCAGTTCCAATGCACCCTTAAAACGTCGTGACGTAATCTACTGGTAATGAATAGGGACCACTTCTCTTCTTGTAAAGGCAGACATGACTGAACATAACTTGTTCAGTTACATTTGACATGGATCCCGAAAGAGATATTTTCCCTCAAATAACCAATCCTGTCTACTTCTGCCTTTCTTTGTTCCTCCATTTGCATTAGGAAATTGACCACAAAGAAAGGGAAACTAGAAAATGCCCACTTGGGTAAAGCAAGTAAAAAATGATTCTCTCCTCCTAGTGCCCGTTTTCCAAGTTCTTCTTTATGCAATACCTAAGGCATATTAGAGATTAGTGATTTTAAATATTTATTTTTGGGGGCAGAGATCTTTCTCCCCTAAAAAAATGGAAAAAGAAGCAAAGAATAACTTACGAGTATCCAGTATGTAAAACAGATGACAGTTGTGACGGGGACAGAAAGTCCAAAATGCCACAGGCTTGGCCTCTTTCCTCTGGGCTGCTCACCCCAGGCCTTCGAGGAAAACAATTTAAGAAAATGCTGACCTCAACGATATTGGCACACAAAGCCCCTTCCACTTGCCAGTCAGTTCTTTATTCTGCAAGGTCCTGCTCTCAGAAATCACAAATTCCAAGTACCACTGTTGATATTCATCTGAAGAAATAAATCTTAGAGCACTGCCTTGTTTCTCTTGGCAAAATAAGGCCTGGTGTGCGACCTAATGAATTTAAATTTTAAATGGCAACTTGAACAGTTACAGTATCTTAGAAAGTGTACACCATCACGTTGTTAGTAAATCAAATGCTTTTTACGAGATTGATATGATCGTCACCTGTGCACCTTCTCTATTCCATGGTGGTCTGGACAGGTTTTCCGTAATTCTCCATGGATTAAAGGATTAAGTGATCCAATTCTCATCCTTGGTTTTCTTCTCACACACTCACCTAAGTCTCATTTCTGCTTCTACATTTTTTGCCCTCAGTAATTGTGATGCTTGATGTTAAAGCTAAAGCGTTTGGAATTGTGGTGGCAGTGGTGGTGGTGACAGTGGTGGTGATGGGGTTGGTAATGGTGATTTTGGTAGTGGGAGCATTGGAACGACACTTCAGCGAATGTTGCTTTCAGTTACTCTAAATGTCATCCAAAGGGCAAAGTAATCTGTCTCTTTAATACCATCGTACGAGTGCTCACAGGTCACCCACCTCTACCTTCTCTCATCTAGGAAATGGTGACAAGCAGGTGACTGCATCTGTGTTTCTTACAGGCTCCTTCATAATGGACAACTATGGCCATGTTATGAAACAATTAACCTGTGATTTTTTTTTTTTTTTTTTAAGATTCCAATATACTTTTGAAAACTAAGGGCAAGGGATAAGAGTTTCCATATACTAGACTGAAGACTTGACCTGTGGATTTAGATTTTTAGCAGTTCATGAGTTAACCTTAATCTAAAACCCAGTGGTGCTGGATGTTTGAGAAGATGGGATTTTACTAACTATTCATGTTGAAAATAGAGACTTAACTTTTGAAAAGTATTATTTTCAACTTATTCTGATACCTAGACACATATTGTTTACATAATAACTATCATTTCACCATTTTTTTTTACTTACTTTTAAACTCTTCTTTCTCTCAATGAGTCATTGAGTTTTCTCTTTGAATCTTTACATCATTCAATCCCAAAATTCTTTACTGCCTCAAAGAAATCTCTTTAATGTTTCATGAGCTAGGACAGAGTACACCCATTTCCCTGGACCTTATTTCTCAGAATCCAATTCATATAGTCCTTACTTAAAATCCATGAGGTCTAGTCTCAACTTCAGACCTGTGAAGACATTATAATATTTTTGTTAGAGTGTTCCTTGCTACATGTCTTGGATTTATCCCAAAATCAAGTTTCTGCAAAACTTCTTACAGTCATCCTTCATACAACCTGCCCTGCTTTCCTTAAAATTTTTTTTTTTTTTTTTTGAGACAGTCTCACAATGTTGTCCTGGGTAGAGTGCCATGGCATCACAGCTCAAAGCAACCTCCAACTCTTGGGCTTAAGCGATTCTCTTGCCTCAGCCTCCCAAGTAGCTGAAATTACAGGTGCCGGCCACAATGCCCAGCTTATTTTTTTTTTGTTGTTGTAGTTGTCATTGTTGTTTGGCGGGCCTGTGCTGGGTTTGAACCCATCAGCTCCAATGTATGTGGCTGGCACCCTAGCCACTGAGCTACAGGCGCAGAGCCTGGTTTCCTTAATTTTGATTCAAGCTCTAGCCTGTTCCTCAGTGCAAAGCAGTAATTTTTTCTTTCTTTTCCTTCTATTTTGAAAAGCCAAGAATAATGCTCCCACTGAGGTGATCATTACAAATATCCGCTGGCTATTTTTTTTTTTTTTTGCAGTTTTTGGGCAGGGCCAGGTTTGAACCTGCCACTTCTGGTATATGGGGCTGGCATCTTACTCCTTGAGCCACAGGTGCTGCCTTCTTTTCCTTTTATTTTGAATAGGGTCTTACTCTGTTGCCCAAGCTGGAGTGCAATGGCACCATCAAAACTCACTGTAACCTAGAACTCTTGGACCCTACCAATCCTCCTGCTTCAGCCTCCTGAGTAGCTAAGACTATAGGCATGTGTTACCACACCTGGCTCATTTTCTTTTTTAATTTTGTGTAGAACCAGCATGTCAGTTTGCTGGGCAGGTTGGTCTTGAACTCCTGGCCTTAAGGGATCCTCCCACCCTTGGCCTTCCAAGTGCAGAGATTACTGGCCTGGCAGTAATTTGAGGCACTTTTACCATCATTTTTTATTTCCCTTTAAGACACTATGCACTTTCAATGGTCTGTATGAAATATAAGGAAATGCAAATGGCTATATGCATGGAAACGCGCAGTTGTGACCTTCCTTGACTACTCATTGCAGGAGACCACGACTCATCCATGGACTCCAGCCAGGGCGGCCATACCACTCATGGATCTGAATCAGATGGTGAGTTTGGAACCACTTGAGTCATTCCTAGTCATAATCATCGAACCTGGTTATTATTAATGAAGTTTGAGTCAGTGTCTCTAGAGAAGTGGTTCTCAAACTTTCTTGGCATACACTACAATTACAGGGATGGGCTCAGCCCTTAAGGTTTCTGATTCAGCAGGTCTGGGGTAGAGCCGAAGTGTTTGCATGTCTAATATGTCCCCCTGGGAGGGCTGATATTACTGGGCAGGGACTACTCTTTGAAAACTACTGTGCTGGAGAAAAGTCTTGCATCTGAAAGATTCAGAAAGACTTCAGCAATTGAACGTTGCTATTATACCAGCATGGATTTTGGAATAAGAATGGTCTTGAGTTTGATCCTGCTCCACATATTAACTGAGCAAGATGCTTAAAGGGACTGAGACAAAATTTCCTCACTAATAAACTTGGATTAATAATAAGTGTTGGAGGGCATTGTTTTAAAATCTAAATGATAGGATACGTGTAAAGCATTTAGCATAATCCCACACATAATATGAGAGCTAGCATTTATTGAGAGTTTAGCATGCACTGGAGGCATTGTTCTAAACACTTCACCTGTATTAGGTTGGACCACATGAAACTGTCATTGCTATAGGTCAAGAACAGTCAGTATCAGCAAATTCATAGACTTCATCTCATATTAACTCATTCAGTTATCCTACAAACACCGTGACTTACGTAAGTACTACCATTATCCCCATATTACAGATTAAGACACTAAGGCTCACAAGGGTAAGTAGCCTGGCAGAGTTTGTGTGACCAGTGAGCACTAGAGGCAGGTTTGAAGCCTGGGGGTCTCATATTGCTTCTTATAATCACAGTCTGGATGAAGAATTGCATAACGACCATAATCAATGCCAAGTATGCATTGTTAAATAGACTCCTGTTTACTGTGACTCAGAGCATACCCCTGTAAACATTACTCCAGGCAGCAAAAATCTGACATGAAGCAGATTTGCTAATGACCTCTAATTCTGGGACTATTGAAAGGTCTCCATGGGCATTACAAACCCAGATGACCACATGCAAACCAATAAATCCACATACATTATTAATTGTATTATATCCTCCCATTTTAATGTCAGAATTGGAGTCAGGTTTTTTATCAGTCTTAAATCACATTTAAAGCAAGTGTGATAATGGATATTTACGTGATGACTTTGAGAATAACCTTTCACGTAGGAGCTCTAGGAGATAGGCATTCATCCGAGATGCCTCTGATATAAAGACAAGAGTCTCAAGTTCACAGGGGATGTGGGCAGGGCACTTGCTCTTTCTCAGCCTCAGTTTTCTTACTAGTAAAAAGGAAATCAGATCACCTGCCTCGGTTGCCTCGGTTGCCTCTGAGAGTTCTTGTAGGGAACATAGGATATCAGGAATATGAAAGTATTTTGGAAATGGTAAGCAGTTACTACTAAAAATCATGCTCTGTAAAACTAAGAAACCCCAGCTATGCCAAGGTGGTTCTTGAACCATCAGCACAGACATCACCTAGGAGCTTGTTGCAAATGCATAATCCCTGGCCAACCCAAACCTTCTGAACGAGGGTCAGCAATGCAACCAGACTCACCCTCGTCCAGGACCCCTGTGCGTTGCACATTAAAAATTGAGAAGCTCAGGGTAGTGCCTGTGGCTCAAAGGAGTAGGGCACTGGCCCCGTATGCCGGAGGTGGTAGGTTCAAACCCAGCCCTGGCCCAAAAAAAACGCAAAAAAAAAAAAAAAAAAAAATTGAGAAGCTCTGTCCTGGCCTGCTTTTCTCACAGTTGAAGCCATTGAATGACCCTGTGCACACGTCTCAGATGGAATTTCATTTCTCAACTTGAATACCAAGTGCCCCTCTCTTTGGGAAACTTGTTTTGGCCAGACCTACTGGGGCTGGATTTGTCAATGTCTGGGGCTCAAAACAAGGCGTACTGTCTCTCATCCATCCTCTTAGGCTTTTGCTTGAAGTGAGAATTAGGTGGGTGGGAACCGGTCTCTTTTGTTTGGGCTCCTGTGCAGATATCTATTGTTCAAACAGGAGGTTACATCTTCTTGTTCACACACCCAGATCTTTCCTTGCTGGGAGCACTGTTTTTGGAAGATCAAAATAAAGAGGTTCTGATCCATTAATGGCTTCTCTTTCAAATGTCAAAGGCTGCTGTGAGTCAGAAAAGAGGCCAGCAGAGTGACTATCCTGCTTAGGTGGCTTTCAGGTGACCAAAGACCTCCAGTTTAGTTGTTCCATGTCTTGTGCAGATGAAAATCTGCCAACCACAAGAACACTGGAAGATGGGTAGGGTAAGTGCCTTGCACTCCTTTGGAGCCTTGGGAAATTAAAGGCTGCTGTCAAACCACGATGGGCCAGACGTCTGGTGAGAACTTGCTTTGCTCCCTTTTGAATTATAACAAAACATCAGATTGTATAAACAAGAGTCATCCTATCCCCAAATAACCACTGTAACCAAGATGTCAGTGTTCACAATCTAAAGGTTGACTCCCTCAGGAAAGCTTTCACAATCTTCATTCACTAATGTGTCAAGCAGACGTCCCTGAGACTTGTTTTCCCTTGGTGGCCTTCAGGATTCTGCCATAGGTTCAAATTAGGTAGGGGGAAAAAGTTCATTTGAGTGGGACACCTTCAAATTTTGTTTTGAAAGAATGGAAAACAATTTTTAAAAATTCTTGATGCTTGGAGTCTTTTCACAAGATGTCATAGAATTTTTCTCGTAAAGCATGATGCCACCCTCATTTTAAGGAGTCTCTTGTTCTGACTTGTAGGTTCTCTGTCTTCGGATCCCTCCTTCCAGTTTAAGGTTTTTTGTTCATTTCCTTATTTTGTTTTTAGCAGTAGAAAATATCACTTCTTCTGTCAAGGTGTGTTTCAGTAATATTTTATCAAGGACTTTCATAGGGTGGTTTTTCATAGACAGGAAGGGCCACTGCCCCTCCCCCACGCCCACCCTATTTTTTAGCGTGTCCCTTGGCTTCCATAATGGTCTTAGATGGCATTTTCAGATGTACTTGGGGGTTTGTGGATCACAAGCATTCCCTAGGGGACTTGTTAAAGTGAAGATTCTGATTTGGTAGATGTGAGAGGAGGCCTGAAATTCCATATTCCTAGCAATCTCCCAAGAGATATCTATACTATATGGCTGGTCCAGGGACCACATTTTGAGAAGTAAGATCTTACGTTGAAAATAGAAGATAACACATGGCTACCATTATCATGAACTTCTTTAAACCTCTGTTAAAACAACAACAACAATCTCTGTGGATTCTATGACTTTCCCTATCTTATGAGTGAGAATGACCAAGACTTGGAGAGGCTAAGTTGACCCAGGATACATGGCTGGCTAGCAAGAGACAGATATAGAACTTGAATCTAGGGCTGTCCAGCTTTAGAGCCCGAAGTCTTCAGCGCTGCCCAGTACAGCATCCTGCTAAGAATTCTTCTGTTCCTTGACACAGACTAACATTACAAACCTTAGTCTTCATCAGATTGGACAGTTTTTTTGGGGGGGGGATGTCATTCATGTAACACTTCATAAACATCTGTAGCTTTAATCTATGAACAGCCTCACAGTGATTCAGAATGTGGCGAGCAGGCCTGTGTCCGGCTATGTAAGGAACTCACGCTTCAGCATTCCAGACGTGAGCTGAGAGATACTGGTGTTTCTCCCTTTAGGACACATCACTGGAAGTCAAGAAGGTGGAGCAAACACAACTTCAGGTCCTATCAGGAAACCCCAAATTCCAGGTGAGTTTTCAACTGGATAGCAGAAAAAGATGCTTAAAGCAGGTTTCTTGAAATGTCCAGGGAAAAAAAAAAGAGAGCTATTCAAAACCACATTCTCTGAAATGCCCAACTTTTGAACCTGATTTCTCCTTTTTTGCAAGTTAAAGGATGAATGAGAGTACTACAACCCTTTGGTAAGAAAAGATGGAATATTCTGTTCTTCCAGGGTCCCTTAGACTGGTCAAGCTCATATATTCAGACTTGTCCCAAAGAAGTGTTAGGTATCAAAGCTTCTTTCCCACGTGAGTTAACCCCAAGGGCCTCCATGTCATACCCAGGTTCTTCCTACCCCAAACCCACTTCCACCTTATCTCTGCAGTCAGGATGCAGCATGTAATCTTCTTCTCATGTTGCAGACAGGGTGGAGCTTCAGGGCCCATTTGTGTTGGGTAGAGTGAGAACATCCTTCTAATCCCCAAGCCATGTTTTTATCAGGGATCTGTCTACTGATGTAGACAGAAGAAATTCTTCCAGGAAAGTGTTACTTGTGCAGTGAGAGAGCTGAGACACTCAGCTCACCCGAGCATCAAGAGTTAAGGCATTTGATGAACATTCTTTACTTGCCTTGAGGTCTAATTTGAGCATTTGTAAAAGGGAAATTACAAAAAAAAAAAAAAAAAAATTGTTCTCCTAAGGTTATAAATTACCTTTCCAATTCTCCCTTCTTCTTCAGGGGTCTCCAGAGTGAGCCTCCCCTGGGGAAAGAGAAGGCTTTGTTGTGGTCTTGCCGCTTTGCCACAGCTGGTATGAGCACAGCTGAAGGCAGAGCACGTGGGAAGAGGGGTGGCTGTGTAGGAGGACGGGGAGGGGAAGCAAGAAGGCTGGGGTGTCATCAGGTGGCAGCTTTCTTCCAAGTTCTGGTGATAGTACACATGTGGGACACCCCAGAGCCTGATACCAGTCAGGGTGCACAGAGGTGGGGGTGGGGAAAGCAAGGGTACCCTGTTGCCAGCCTCCCCACTCCCAACTCTAAACCAGATACAGGTGAAACTAAGATAATGCCAAGCAGTAAATCAGAGGAAAGCCAACACTTCCAAAGAGAAGTGGACAATGAATGACTTCCTCAAGCCCCAATTCATTGCACAGATGTATAACCCACTTTGTAGATGAATTTATTTGAGTTGTCAAGTTATATTTGTGTCTTATTGGAGAACCCTGATTTGAAAACATGTGCATAATATTTTATTAGTCCACAACTGATACATAATTATTGAAGATATTTTAGAAAGTGCAACTAATGCAAAAAGGATGAAAATATAAATCATTTGTTATCTATCTCACCTTCCAGAAATGCCAGGGTTACTATGTTTTATTATATGTCTTTCTGGTCATTCTTCAATGTAATTTAAACACCAAAATGTGAGTCATACAAGCTCTTCAGTAAACATACCCTACTGGTTGACAATAGTGGTGCATGCCATTAAATACATAATTTTTTTTAATGTGTGGTAGTACATAATACACGTCACCTAATTTATTTAACCAATTCCTTACTTTTGAGTATTAGGCTATTTTCAACTTTTACTTTCAACTTTTATTATAAGCAGCAAAGTAATAAACATCTTTATAGCCAATTCTGAAGTCTTATAAATTCACGGAGGTGTAACAGCTAGATCAAAAGCATGAATATTTGGAAGGCTATTATCAGGTGCTGCCAAATGACCCTCCAAAGAGCAAGTTGACTTTCCTTCCCCTCCCTTTGCTCCACTCACTAGGATGTGGCTTCCATCTTTGTTTCTAATAAAATGTAAGCTGGGTGCTCTTATATAGGAAAAGAATGTTTCTTTCCAAAGAAGCATACTTTCCTTTAATCTACTTAATAATATTGCACCAAAGGCATCTACAAGTCTCAACGAGTCATTCTACACATCTTTGGAAACATGTTTCTCTTAGGGGAACTTGAAAATCCTGACTGGTGACAAAAGATTAAAGCCACAAGCCTGCTAGACAAACACGTATAGCCAAATTGCTCTTCCAGCATTATCTGCCTGTTGGCTGGGCCTATTGGTGGGACCCTTCTGCAGTGTGGTTTGTGTTTCTTGTTTGGACCAGGTCAGTTTATAAAGTGCATTTTTATTTTAATGAAGTATATTTCTGAAGCTCGTATGTGTCCTTTGGTTTACTCCAGAATGGCTGATCATTTTGGCTTCCCTCTTGGCCCTGGCTTTGATCCTGGCAGTTTGCATCGCTGTCAACAGTCGAAGAAGGTAAGGGGACGTCCCTCAGGATTCCACCTGTGAAAGAGTCAATATAGGATTCCTATTGCTGCTCAGCGTGTAGCCCCTGGAACCAGCAGCCTGGGCGCCCTGGAATCTTGTTAGAAACAGAATCTCAGACCCAACCCCAGGCCTCCTGTGTGAGTCTGCATTCTGACAAGATTCCAGGAATTCGTGTGCACGGTACAGTTTAAGAACCTCTTATCTATCCCTTTGGTTAGAGAGAGGACACATCACTCATTTTTCTGACCACCACTTTTAAATAGTGATTGAAGCTTTTGTGGCTTTTAATTTTTTCAGAGGTAAACTTCATGGAAATGTTATCTGATAAAAGTCACGAAATATCTCACCAGGAAGGCATACAAAAGTATATACTCATTCCCTGATTCAGTAAACAAATATTAGGCACACTCACAATACACAAAATGTGTAAAGATTTAGGGATTGGTCATCCCCTGTAGCCTGTCTGAGGCCCATGGACCATTAAGAACCTTATCCAATGCAGGCGGTGTTTTTGTATTTTTGTTTGTTGTTTTGTATGACATTATTTTCTATTTCCTGGAAGCTGCGGTTGAAAGGGTTCAGGTTATAGACTAGAAGAGCTTCCTAACAGTAAGGTATATGAAACAAGAAAGAGCTTTTTTTTAATTTTTAAAAGGAAAGTCTGAATGAGGACAGTCAATTTCTAGAACCAGCATGTGGGCTGTTTTCATATCTTCAAAAGCTACTTTCTCTCCCTGCATCATGAACCAAGGCCTATTGTTCTGGAAGTTATTTTATATATATATATATATATATATATATATACACATACATACATACATATATATGTATATGACAGGTATATATAATATATATGATATATACATGGCAGGCATATATATGTGATATTATATATATAATATATGTGATATTATGTATATATTATATATACATGGTATATATCTGGTTTAGCCACGACCAGATTTTAGAAATAACACTTCCTAAAGTGAAATGAAGAAAAACAATAATTCTAGTAATAGGGAAAACGAACTTTAACAGAGGTACTCCTAAAGTAGTCTAAATTTCCTGTTCCTGATGCTTTAAAGATACATAATTTTCCCCCGAGCATATACATAGGAACAAGAAACCTTTGGAATGCCCCTGAGATTGCTTCTTTTTAGCAATCTTGTAATGTAAAAGAATATTATTTCTGAGGTAGGCCCCCTGTACTGACCCAAGATTATCTTGCCAGCCAGAGAATGGCCTTTGGTTTGGGAGAAAACATAAAGAGAATTATAGAGTCTTTCTGGTTGACTTTAGGAAAGCATCAAATGGCTCACTTCAACACCAGGCACAGCCCATGAAGCCTCTCTCATGATCTGAGAAAATCAGATAATGCTGTTTTACCCTGGCACGAGTTAATAAAATGTTAAAATCAAATAGCTGTGCTGCTGTCTATAGGTTTGAAGACATAATAAAACAAAGCAGTTCATGATAGCTGATTATTTAAGGAATAAAAACAAGGAGCAAAAATCTAAAAGACTTCCTCACGGCTCCTATGAGTAAATGGAAAGAGAGCCTTCTGTAGATGAATTTAAGTCATGTGACATGGGAGAGTTCTCACAAAGAGTCTTTTTACTTTCCCTAGGCTTCCTTGTTTTCCCTAGGATTACTTTTGTTCAATTAAATATGAATTTCCCATTGTTTGGAGCCAGCCCTTTTGTTCCAGGCCCCACTTGCGCTCACATACACAATCCATAAGCTTTGCACATGTCACCATAGAAACGCTGGCCCAGATGCTGTCGACATAGGGGAAACCGCAGAGAAGCATCTCAGCTGTCCCCAGGAGCAGCTGGAGCCCAGGCATTGTGGTTGGGTGGCCCCCATGTCACTCCCTGCATTCTCAACAGCAGAGAAGGGGCCTTCTTTCTACCCTCTCCCTCCTCCCAAGACCAGCAGTCACCCTAGCAACACACAAACAGGGACACACAGGACCCAGCACAGTGAGGATCTCATCAAGAAAGTAGCTACTTGGATGCCGTAAATTACTATGTACTGATTTGATAACTGAAAACAGATTTGCCATGCAGCCAAAGTGTGGTGAATGGCTGCACGGCCCCTTCTTGTGTACTAAAGCCAACAACCCATTTCTAATCTTCTTAAGAGGCTGGAGCCTTTCTGCTTTGGGCATTACATTGAAGAGAGATAGAGAATCCTATTTTCATCAAGGAAAGTTTGATTGAAAAGGGGGCTTCTAACAGGGATTCATTGATTCAGCAAACATATTTCGGTGGCTCCTCTGGACCCAGAAAGAGGAAGGGAAGATCAAACGTGAGAAGGGCACCATGCTCCATGCAGTCCCTAAAATAATCTTGAGGGTGAGGGGCAGCACTGGCCTGTTGTGTTTTAGTGGGCTGATATTTACTGAGAACATTCTCTGTGCCAGGCATTTTTATATGAATGATGGTTAAAAGACAAAAGGGGAAAAGCATTAGTCACTGAAGTTGATGTACAGGGATCGGTCAAGGACTCCCATGATGGAGTGATCTGTGAGTCGCATTGTCTTAAAGATGCTGCTTTAGGGGGTTCTATTATTTCTGTACCTTTTTCCACTCCTGCCATAATTCACAACAGCTTTCTTTGTGTTCTTCACGTCACCTGAATCCTTGGATGACAGCTTTCTAGTGGAAACATACTTAATTCACTGTCCTTGAGAGTAAACAATTGTTGCAGGTGTCAGTCAGTAGAGTTGATAGATATTGAATGAGGCCCAGGGGAATAAGCCTTTGCCTTGAAGAATCTATCCAATTTGTCTGAAGAGGAGAAAAAAATATGAGGACTTCACCAGAGAAGGCTTTATGATTTAAAACCTTTCTATGCTGATTGTGCAGAAAAGACATTCACCAGCCTTCACTTTCATGGGAATAAATCATCTTTTCTGTAAGCACCAGCAGGTGGTCACTGTACTCTGCTTGGTAGGTCCCCTCTGTAAATCTCCATGATGTAGAGATGTCTTCCTTCTCCTATGCTACAGCCTAGCTCACCCCACCTTGCCCTGCTGTCTACCCAAACTTTCTATGGTGACAGAAATGTCCTGTACCTGCATCTGCACTATTCAATACGCAGCCACTGGCCACTTGTGACTAGTGAGCACTTAACTTGTTGCTAGTTCAATCAAAGTGATTTTTTAATTTTATTTAGTTTAAATGTAAATAGCCACGTGTAGCTGGTGGCTACTGTATTGGGCAGAATTGCTCTAAAACAATGCAAAATAAATCCATAAATATCTTTAAGGATTGCCAAGTAGAAGAGACAGGAGATCAGTTGTTAAGTGATGCACCTGAGTCTTCTGAGAAGCATTCCACTGTGTCCGGAAAGTATGCCACCTGGTTTCTAAATCCCACTCAGAGGGCCCACCTTCTTTGGTGAGATCCCAGGCTGGTTCTTTCCGTATCGCCTGGTGGTTGCAAGCTCAGCTAATGAATAAGATTCAAGGCAAGAGGAGATAAAGGTAGTTTGCAATTCACTGAGGATCTCTGATCTTTGGAGTCAGACCACCCAGAGTGCAATCCTGGCAGGGCCATCACTATCGGTGTGGCTTTTGAAAAAATACCCTGGACTTCTTGGACTCAGTGTCTGGTTTACACAGGGCAGAGGCTGGGCTGGTTGATCTCTGGGGCCCCTTCAGCTCTCGTGTTCCTTCTTGTTTTCCTGCAACTAAGGAGAATGAAAAAATTAGAATGTGTCTTTTAAACGTACTTGTTAGGTGTGTAGAGAACAAAGTATAGCACTGAGTTATTTCTGAGACTCCTCCAACCCACCTGAAAGACTTAAATAATAGTGACACATAAATCTAAAGGGAAATGAAGGGAGCCAGAGGCCAAGCATAATATTCCCATGTTCTCCAGGTTGAATGATTATCTTTTTTCAAAATCAGCTTCGTTTATATGAATATCATTAATCTCCATGCCATGCCCACGCACAGATATATTTTTATGCTCATAAATCACATTTCATTTCACCTCTCAAGTATCCATTGGGCAGGCAAATGGAAATTACTTTAATTAGACAACTTTCCTCCCGCATAGTCCCATCTGAGAATTTGAAATAATGTAACCTGCATTCTGTCTTCCCCTTTCGAGTCATCTTTATCATGAATATAACAACGTAGGTGTAGGTAGCCAGAAGAAATAAACAAAATCCATTTCTTGGGGATCTTGTTACCTTAAACAATTAACAGCCAGTACTTCTTGAACACTTACTGAGTTCTGGATACTGTTATAAGAGCTTATGCATACCCTTAGTTTTGTTACCCAATTTTATTCATAAGAGCAACAACAGCTATAATAAAAGACTCATTTGCTGAGTGTCAGGCCTTGTTTCAAGGGCTATGCATCATCCTGTGATACTGGCACTCTTAATATTAATAGCCTGATGCGACAGTTTTAAAACTGAGACTCAGAGAGGTTAAGTGAGCTGTCCCAGGTCACACAGCAATAAGGTCTCAAAACTAGGCCTTCCAAAGACCCTCCCCCCAACCACGTACCCTGCTGTCTATGTGATCTCCATCCATATTCCCAGTCTCCATGCATCTGTTTCATGGTTCAAGCATTCTTCTCCCCACCCCCTCATGAAGCCTCATGCCAAGGAGACAGGATATACTTCTTATTGAGGAGGTATAATTTTTATTTCCCCAAACAAGAGATTAAAGTTTATGGCCTTGGCAGTTTCACAAGGAATGGCCCATGGTCATGAATAATAGAGGCTTTGTCTCTGCTGCTCCAAATACCCAGTGGTGAAGTGAACAATTCTGACCTCACACTGTTTCCAAATCTCCAGATGGTTGGCAGCTCTGACAGAGCCAGGCAGAGCCTGTACTGTGGATCATAAAGGCCTAGATTTGAATATTGACTCTGTCAGTCTTACTCCCTGTGTGGAAGTGATGCAATCTCTCTGGGCCTCAGTTTCCACTGCTGTGTAATGGGATAGTAGCTTCTTTGTGGGGTTATTGTTATTCTAAGAATTACAGGAAATGACTTGTGAAATATCTGGCAACCCAGAGGTGTTCAGTAAATGCTAGCTCACTTCCCTTCCTCCCCATCTCCCTTGTAGTTGTGAAGCTGTGCAACTTTGTTTCCATTAAGCAGAAGCTGATGGCTGTATATGTAGCAATGATGTGTTACAGGAAAGAGGAAGCATTTCATCAGACTGGGTGGGGTGAGGCCATAGACAGGACTCAGGGACAAGATGAAAGTCATGCTCTTCTATAGAAACTTTCTGCATTTAAATTTTAAGTAATATTTGAGAAACCTTAAAGTAACAGTGAATAGTTTGTGTTACGTTGTTAAACTTCCTATGCAACAAATGTGGCTCAAAGGAGTAGGGTGCTGGTCCCATGTGCTGGAGGTGGCGGGTTCATACCCAGCCCCAGACAAAAACTGCAAAAAAAAAAACGAATGTTAGGGAAACATCAATATGACCTTAAACGTCTCAGTATTTGCAATAATAACACTAGCAAGCCCAACAAAGTGTTGATGAGAAGAGGAAGTAACAGGACTTTCTTAAATACACAAATCAGAATGATTTACGCTCATCCAGCTGGTGGTTTATCTAAGTTTGCAGAGACAGCGCAAATGCTTAAAAGAGGCGATTTCCATTGTGCAGTATGGTGGCAGGAGAACTAGAACTTGGGGGTTGGGCAGACTGGGGCTTGAGTCCTCTCTTCTTATTTTCCGAGTAACATAGGGAGCAAGTTACTGAATTCTCTGATTCATAAACCTTCTTCACCTATAATCCAGGAATAAGTATAGCACTGGCTACTCAGAGTTATGGGTGTGTATTCTCCAACTTGACTGTGTATCAGAAGCTCCCTGAGGGATTGTTAAAGCACAGATCCTGGGCCCCAGCCAGAGAGTTTTCTGATTCAATAAGGGAAAGGAAGGGGGGATAATTTGCATTTCTAATGAGTTCCCAGATGATGCTTTTGCTTTTGACTGCAGGGACCTCACATTGAGAAGTGCTGGTTGGTAGGAGTCAGTAAGATAAAGACGAGAAAGCGCCCACCACAGAGTGTGGCACATACTCATCAGTAAACCCTAGCGATGATCGTGGTGATGCGTCCCAAGGATGATGACCATCATGATGATGACTGTGTTGTTGCATTTTTCTCATATAATTTTCTAAAAATTACTAGGTGTGGGCAGAAGAAGAAGCTGGTGATCAACAACGGCAATGGAACTATGGAGGACAGAAAGCCAAGTGGACTCAACGGAGAAGCCAGCAAGTCTCAGGAAATGGTGCATCTGGTGAACAAGGAGCCATCGGAGACCCCAGACCAGTTTATGACAGCTGATGAGACGCGGAACCTGCAGAACGTGGACATGAAGATTGGGATGTAACACCCACACTGTTACCTTGAAAGCAAACATTTGGAGTTATGTATTACAGGGAACTGGGACACTTATCAGACGCAATGTGCTACTGATTGTTTCATTGGGAATCTTTTTTTTTTTTTTGTAAGGATAAAATTGTTTATTCGTTTTTGTTTTTCATGTTTTGTGTTTTGAAGTCAGGTCCAATTTCTAAAAACGGCATTGCTTTCTGAAATTAGGGCCCAATTGATAACCTGTGACTGTTCCAGTTCCCACCTAGAGGCCTTTCCTCCCCTGGGTCTGCTAAGGATGGCTTCTAATAAAATCCACAAATACATCTTCCTGATCCCCAACCTTCCCCCAGTCCTACTCCCAGGTATCAGCTATCAGCTAAGGACAGTCCCCAGGGCTAAGAGGGATTGCTCCCTGGGAGGAAATCTGATTGGATCTGTATTGCCTCTCCAGCTGCCCAATCCCTGGACATTGCTTTCCAGTGGGATAGGAGGCTGGGGTGTACTGGTTACACACCCCCTTCTACCAACATCCCTGGAAATTTTTCTGAGCTTCTGGGAGACACCCAAAGGGTGGAGCTATTTATCTGTAGTAAGCTATTTATCTGTGGGGTTTTTTTGTTTTTTGTTTTTTGTTTTTTTTTTTTAAACATTAAACCCTAGAGGTCCTTTGATCAGTATGATTTTTTTAAAGTTACTTTGTCAGAGGCATAAAAGGGTTCAAACTGATTCTTAATAAACATCTGCACCTCTTCCATCTTAACTTTTGTGCTGTGATCCTTCACTTTCTAACCCAGCAAGGTCTGGGTCTTTAGAGCTGACCAAGAAGATCTGAAAGTGGGAAGAGGGTGCTGAGGTCTTTCTCTCAGAGCTCCGCAGCCCCCACTCAGACCCACTCAGCCAGATCTCATGGGAGGTCAAGGAAGGCAGCACTGTTTGATTTCAGAGACGGACCAAAGGCTTTCTGTGCTGTGGAGTCAGAACTGTGAGCAGAGGAGTCGCAGCCACTTTCTTGGTTTAATGGCCTCCTCCCCTCTCTCGAGAAGGGCTTGGAATAGTCACAGTAGATTTGCATGACCTTTCATTTGTGGGGTCCCATGTCATACATGCTGACCCTACTAATGATTTAATGCAGAAGTGCCTTTTGTCAGCTGATAATTAAAGGAGAAGCCAATAGAAATGAAGGAGCATGGTCAGTGGATACCTGATTGAATGGCTTGGGGTGGGGAGATGCAGTGTACATCCTGTCTGACGATTGTTGGGCTGTGTGTATATATCCTTTAACAAGCAGTTGCTATTCAGAATGATTTAAGTGCCTGGGAGTCCTTCCAAAGGGCTTCCCACCATTGGAATCATGTCATCAGATAGACAAGCTTATGGCCAAGCAAGAGAGAGATAGCGTGATCCTCTGACCTTATATGTTCCCCCACTTGGCAATTCTTTGTGGCATTTATTCATCATGGATGAATAATGTCCCATTGGTCCTGGAACTTCCAAAGGCTGCTTGGAATAGAAGCCATTGAATCTGTGAAGTAAGGGTTTATCTAAAATGGGACTCTCTTTCTTAGGCTCCCGTAAAAAGTCACTTGTTGCCTAAACTTACAGGATTACAAGAAATGTTTCTCAGATCACAAAGCAAAAAGAAGAAAACCTAATCAAGGTTGGGTTTATAGGCTCGGTGCCTGTAGCACAGTGGTTACAACGCCGGCCACGTGTACCAAGGCTGGCGGGTTTGAACCCAGCCCAGGCCAGCTAAACAACAGTGACAACTGCAACTAAAAAATAGCCAGGTGTTGTGGCAGGTACCTGTAGTCCCAGCTACTTGGGAGGCTGAGGCAAGAGAATCACTTAAGCCCAAGAGTTTGAGGTTGCTGTGAGCTGTGACGCCAAAGCACTCTTAACCAAGGGCAACACAGTTAGACTCTGTCTCAAAAAAAAAAAAAAAAAAAAGGTTGGGTTTATATAAAGAGTTCATCTGAAGGATATCTTTAAAGCAGAGATACCAGCTTTCTATACTCATTCCCAACCTCTGCCCTCTCTTTCCCCTCCCTCCAACCCTATCCTATGATCTTGCAAAACCTCCTTTCTCTTCCTCTGTGAATATCATAGGCTGTTTCATATTCAGCTGTCTGGTTTTCTTTATATTTTCTTTTCAAGTTGAAAGAAAAAGACATTAGGCCACTCTGTGTTGTTACTTTCACTAGTGTTAATTTGCCCCTTATTTTCTTGGAGCTTGACTGGGTCTGCCACAAGCCCAGACAAGTTCACTCGGGCTCCTTAACCCGAATGTAGTGTGCCAATATGGGGCCAGAGTCAAGAGGGTGTGCCAGGCTCCACCTGTCCCCCAGATTCTGCTGGAGCCTTGCGTGCTCATCCAAGTCTCTTGTAGCTAGGGATGGTTTTCTACTTCTTCTAGACTTTCCCAACAAATAGGCTAGAATAAGAGATTATTTTCTGTTTTACTTTGGAATTAAATATCACCTTTCATTTTATTGTTGATGTAGTCTCCCACTTGGATAGACCTCTGTGTTCTCAAGGTAGAAATAAGGGAGGTCTAGATCTTCCATTCCTTGGCCACCATAGAGAGCTGTCCAAGTCTTCGTGCTAACCTGAAATATTGTCTGAAGTCCATGGGATAAGATGTCTCCTCACACACACGCCCACCGACATAATAGCCATAATTCTGGAAGCACAACTTGACTACGTGTCATTCCTACCAGTGACTGGCCAGGTGACCTGGGCTAATTCATCAAACTGGGTCTTATTTATAAAAATAAGGGGACAACATTAAATTATTTTGCAAAGCAACTGAGAGCTGAAGATGTAGTTTTCCTGGCAATTGTAAATCTTTCATCTCTTGAGGGCTTCCCTTAAATTTAGCTCTGAGTAAAATGAGGCAAAAGACACCTTCAAATCCATATGTCTAGTGTAACAGAATGGGTTTTTCCAGCAGAACCTTTCAAAAACTTCTACCTTGAGATCCATAACACCAAGAATCAATTTCATAGCCAACATGGATTCAATGCTATTATAGCAGAGGAATAGAAGGAAACATTCAACTTCCCTGGAAAAGTAAAATATAGGTAAGAACAAGAATAATATTCACCTTTATGTCATAGAGATGTCTTTTTCCAAATCATTTGTGTTGATTTTTCAAAGAACAGCTCATTGTTCATGTGTGTACTTTACAATGACATTGTTATTGCTACTTTGATTTTACAGAGCACACCCTTCCTATGGTTTTTGTATATTTATTGATGGAACAATAATAATGAGGAAAGCATACGTGTATTGCTCAGTTGAAAGCACTTATTGGAAAACATTAAAAGGCCAACATTAAAAGACTAAAGGAAATGGACTCAGGAGTCTCTAATTTAAGGGGATGGGAGTGTGACAGGGGTAGAACTGTGATTATCTAGGTGGGTGATTTAGGATCACAAAGTCAAAGGTTTCTGAGGTGATTGAAGCTCACATTTATTTTACTTTTTCTAAAAGGAAAAATCACATAGGTTTCCATCACTTCAGAGTATTCTTTTAGAGACAGATTCTTCCATGGGAGGTATGTGATCCACATTTTTCAACTAAATGAGATACTGTGAAGTGTTTTCTAAAAGCCAAGAATTTCCCCTGACCTTCCAGTTAGACAGGCCAGGGAACTCACTCACCTCCATTTTGCCATTTACATCGCTGAAAGGACAATGAAGTGGTATTCCCAAAAGGAATAAAACAGTAGAGTTGAAGAACTTAGGAAGAGAAACAATAGCAACAAAAAATGGAAGCTGAAGAGTAAAGGGTAATAGGTAACTTACTAAACAAATGTGGGAAAGTGGTCCTAAGTCAGCCTTGGTGGAAGTAGAGCAGCACCCATACTGGCAGGACCACCAGAAGGCTCACCAGCTTACTCTGGAAGAGCTAGGGAAGATGAGGCTGAAACTTGGATAGAATTAAAGTCTATTTAAGAAGCAGTTAGAGCTCGAGGCCACCTTCTTTACTCTATGTAGCAGAATACTGTTCTGTCCCAACTCAGCAAAAGTCTAGGAGTGTATACTCTAGAGAGGGCAATGTGATGTACACAGCTGACATTCTACCGTGACACTATACTGAAACACTATACCCCACAACTGAAACCATGGCTCATAAGGAATACTGAGACTCCCTATCCTTCTCGCCCCAACTTGGCTCCCAGAATGATGGCCAACAGACATATATTCTGCTGGTTTCAGGCAGAAGCTCAGTCATTCTGGGGAATCTCATAAACCTGGGAGAAAAACCCTACAGATACTAACATGGTAGTTCCCCAAGGAGATTGACCAACATAGCAATCTACAGTGAATATCTCTTCTCAAACACCACCAGACACACCAGACTGTCAGTCAGCTTTCTGTGTCTCACTCTCACACAGGCGCCATAGCCAAGTAGCAGGAAGATGAAGTGTCAATATTAAAGGGGAGGACTAAAACACATGGGGAAAAAACAACTCGACAGAAAATAATAAAACTCCAGAGAGGAATTTTTTCTAAGATCAGTAATAGCTTCTGTAAGATAAAAGGAGATAATGTATGTATGAAGTAAAAACACAATGCTAGGACAAAGAGGAATGTACAGAGATCACCTAAAAAAAGGCACTTTTAAAAATCTAAATATGAGGCTCAGCACTTGTGGCTCAAGCAGCTAAGGCACCAGCCACATACACCTGAGCTGGTGGGTTCGAATCCAGCCCAGGCCCACCAAACAACAATGACGGCTGCAACCAAAAAAATAGCTGGGCATTGTGGCAGGTGCCTGTAATTCCAGCTACTTACGAGGCAGAGGCAGGAGAATCACTTGAGCCCAGGAGTTGGAAGTTGCTGTGAGCTGTGATAGCTGTGATGCCACAGCACTCGACCCAGGGTGACAGCTTGAGGCTCTGTCTCAAAAAAAAAAAAAAAAAAAAAAAAATCAATATATGAATTCACAAAATCAAAAGTAAACTGACAGTTTGGAAGAAAAAGCTGAAGAAATACCCTGGGAAATAGAGCAAAAACAAAGACATGGAAACAGAGGGGAATACATTATAAAGACTGAGACCCAGTACAGTAAATTTAACATGCAAATATTGCAGACGTGGGCAGCGCCCATAGCTCAGTGGGTAGGGCACCAGCCACATATACTGGGCTGGCGGGTTCAAATCCAGCCTGGGCCTGCTAAAAAAAACAATGACAACGACAACAAAAAATGTATCCAGGCATTGTGGCAGGCGCCTATAGTCCCAGCTAGTTGGGAGCCTCAGGCAAGAGAATCACTTAAGCCCAAGGGTCTGAGGTTGCTGTGAGCTGTGATGCCATGGCACTCTACCCAGGGTGATAGATAGCTTGACACTCTGTTAAAAAAAAAAAAAGAAAGAAAGAAAGAAACAAATATTGCAGATGGCACACACCAAACAACAAAGAAAACAAATAGAAAGAAATCATCCAAGAAACAAATCAAGAAAACTTTCCCCAATTTAAAAACATGAATATCTTGCCAAAGGCCACGTGTGTGCTTAGTACAATAGATGAAAACAGACTTATACTAATATACATTATCTTAAAAGCTCATAAAACTTGCAAAAAGAGATGATCCTATAGGATTTTAGAAAGGAAAAATGGGTATTATACAGAAGATCAAGAGTCAAAATAGAATCAGACTTCTCAACAGCCACTTTAGAATTCTGAAGGAATTGTTCCAAGCTACAATTCTAACTTAGCTAAACCACAAATTAAGTGTAAGGATATAACCAAAACATTTTGGGTATTTATCGTGTCCAAACCTATTCACATATTCTCAGACAACTCCCAAAGGATGTTCTCCATCAAAACAAAGGAGTTATCAAGAAAGGGGAAGGTGAGGTCCCAACCCAAGATGGCAACCAAGTAACAGCTTCCCTGCAACAGGGCACGGTGAGTCTGGGGAGATAAGACTCCAGGCATCTCTGGCTGGTGGTCTCTGCCTATAATGATCCCTTTGAGGATACAGGGAGTCAGCAAGAGACTTCTGGACCCCAAGAGGAGGACAAAAACTGGCAAGTGGTTGCGTGTATTCGATCGACCTAATCCCGCCAGCAGCCATAAGTACAAGCAGCAGTGAGACTGCAAACAGGAAAGGCCTTACCTGTAAACTGTTTTGGTGTTTTTGGACTTGGCACTCAGTTGACCTGCCTTTGGGAGAGCTTGATCAGTAGTGTGGAAAACTTTGGGCATTGTCCAGGGCCCCAGTCTGAGCCGCTGGCCTGGAGGGAGCCAATAGTGTTCAGCTGTGGGCTGCAGGGAGCCATTGTGAGAGAACTGCCCTGGCAAGCTCTGCCCTCAGGGTTACAGAGCAAGGATCAGGTGGGAGCTAGTAACCTAGTGACTGAGCAGCCTAAAGGCAGGGACTGAGCTACCTTACAGCCTTAACCTTCAGGTACAGAGTGAGACCGGTTTTGGCACACTGGAGCCTCGGGCTGTTGCCCACTAATACGTTCCTTCTGGAAGGATGTTTGAGGAATACTTAGAGACCTAAAAATAGACCTAACATTCGCTCCTATAATTCCTTTACTAGATTTATACCCAGAAGACCAAAAATCACAATACAACAAAGACATCTGTACCAGAATGTTTATTGCAGCCCAATTCATAATTGCCAAGTCATGGAAGAAGCCCAAGTGCCCATCAACCCACGAATGGACTAACAAATTGTGGTACATGTATACCATGGAATAGTATGCAGCCTTAAACAAAGATGAAGACTTTACGTTTTTCATGTCACATGGATGGAGCTGGCACATATTCTTCTTAGCAAAGTATCTCAGGAATGGAAGAAAATGTATCCAATGTATTCAGCCCTACTATGAAGCTAAATTATAGCTTTCACATGAAGGCTATAATCCAACTATAGCACAAGACTATGAGGAAAGGACCAAGGAAGCGGAAGGGAGGGGGGAGGTTTGGGTGGAGGGAGGGTAGTGGGTCGGGCCACATCTATGGTGCATATTTTTATGTATAATAAAAAATAAAAAAAAAAATTAAGGGGCTCGAGGGGACCCGAGATTTACATTTAAAATGCAAGAAGAAACTCAGTCCAGAGGCTACTGCAGGGTGCAGTGGAGGCAGGTACCTTTACCACACACTGAGATACACAACAGGAACCTCAGGGAACACAGTGCCCGGAGTGGCCATGTGATGAATGCCCATGTCTTGGGCGGTATGAGCTTCAGTGTCCTGTTTGGAAGGCAGGGGCTGGAGGCGACAGGAGGGCAGGGAGGAGAAAGCACCCTCAACGTCCGTGAGGCCACACAGCTCTGCCTGGAGCTATAGGGATAGACCTTCTGGGTCAAATCCCAGTACTTCCACCAGCACCAAGGATCCCAGACCTTGGGAGGGGGACCCAACCTCTCCATGCTGTCTCTTCTGTCAAACAGCACATATGGAGAGAGTGTTCTCGTGGGGACTAAATGATCCGTCTATGTGACCCTGGAGTCCCGGCCCTGTGCCCACAGCAGACGCTGGATCAGTGTGAGGAATGAGCGGCATCACTCCATCACAAGCCGGGACTCTGTATATTGACACCATGTAAGGAAGCCCAGGCCTTGGGCAGTATGAGCTCCAAGTGCCTCTTCAGAAAGCTGTGGATGGCCAAGGCGCCACATGCACACGGCTTCTGTGTAAGTGTCCCGTGTCCCCACACCTTTGGGAAGGTACAAAGCCCCCATCATTGCATGGGAGGATACCATGAGCAGAAGGTGAGCAATCAGGCAGAAGTCACATCCAGGTGGGCGCAGTGCAGCCCAGCAGACGGCCCTGCAGGGGCTGACCCAAGGTCACAGACACAGAAGTGGCGAGTCAGAGCAGACTGTGTGACTCTGTGGGGTGGGCAACAGAGGGCACAGAGTGAGGGTTTGAGCTGATACAACGCCCAGCTGAAGGGGATGCAGATTTCAGCTGGCACTGCTGTCATCTACACTCATGAATGACCTCCCCCTTCGGCTGTAAGCTCTTTCAGAACTGGGAGAGCATCTTTACAAACACCAAGCGCTCAAGAGTCCCCTGAAGACTGGGTTGCATGAGGCTTTTTCCACATACAGTGGTGCCACTTCTTGCACCCATGGTGTAAAAAGTGGGTAGCAGCGATGGCAGCCAGGTCCATGGAGAGTATAGACGCAAATCAGCTCTGTTCAGAGAATTTCAAAACATTATTAAAACTGACCAAAGTTCAACTGCTTTTTATCACCAACATGCTCAGCAACTCTAAACAAAGTCGGTGAAAACATACCCCATCCCCACCCTGGAACCTGGGGTGCTCTCTACCCACTGCACGTCCTCTTGGTACCCCACACTGTGCTCACTCAGCAAATACTCTCTGAAGGCAGGAACCCCAGAAAGGAGGCTGGGGGAGGGCAGAGAACCTGCCAATTGCTAGGCAGCAAATATGCAAACAGACCAACACTGAAATACACAAAATACATCTTTGAAGAAAAGCCACGCCATGCTTCCTTGTGTGGAGTCATGACACGTCCCCACGAGAGACTCGGACGGCGCAGACCAGAGTCGCTATGGGCTCACTGGGAGTAGGACGTCTTGCATGGACACCCCCTGTTGGCAGATCAACGGCTGGCACTTTCAGCCACCCTGACTCCCCCCGCCGGCCCACCACTCCTGACAAGGTTAAAAGAACAGACCTGTGAGTGATGGTCAGGGAGGAACCGGCTTCGGAAGAGGAAGTTGGAAAATATTAAGAAATCAACATGGGCACTTAAAAGCAAAAAGCCCTTTCCACGCCACAGGAGACATTTTGCTATTCATCTTGTTCCCTGACTCTGCTTCACCAGCTTGATGGAAGAGGGTTTTACTGACATAAAAACCAGCTATAATACATGAAGAATGGTGATGGATGGAGCTGCTCCAAGCACTGGCCAGAAAAAAAAAAAGAGACACGCAAAGATGCCTCGGCCTTCCTGTTAACTGTTTTATGAAGGGACCAGTACTTTCCCTCGTCTTATTTAAAGAATTAGCAGAACAAGTACTTTCAAAAACAGGGTAGTGGTTACACTCAGGACAAGGTGTAGAAGGCCTTTGGCACGTTGGATGTACCTGAGGACAGTGAGGACAGTGAAAACTGGACTGAGTAAGGCTTTGTCCATATGCAGCTGTTTGGTCTCAGGGTACATGATACTAGTGAGTTTTATTTAATTCCACGTAATAACAAATTGTGCCATTAAGTAGTCGTCCCGTACAAATGCAATGTTTCAGCGGCAACAGAAAGAAAATCTAGCCCTTGGACAGGAGTTTTAAAAATAATGCACAGATGCCTGAAATTAGCCAAGATAAAGAAGGGGTGGGGAACAGACATAATCCGTAAGGAAAAAAAATTAGGTTAGGGAGGACTGTGTCATATGACTTGGGCTAACGTGTGGAGTCTTTCAATTTGGGGAGAATGAGACGTCTGCACATCGTATTCTTTGGATGTTTCTTAATATGGAAAAGACAAGAGTAGAAGTTTCAGCCGTGTTAGAATCCCCCCCCCCCCCCTTTGTTCTCCTCCTTGGAGAGGGCCTTTTCCTGCTTTCTTCCCACTTCTTTTGCAGAAGGTTAATTATGACCCGGGAGAGTCCTGGCACTTGAGACACGGCCATTGTGGAAGAAGATGATGGGTGCTGCACTCAAGCACAGACTTAGGGAGCATCCAAATTTGGAACTCCTTTCAGAGGCCTCGGGACCGATTCTGTGTCAGGGCATTCTATGGGATGACAAATATCCTCTCCGTTCCCGCTTGTCTCTGAAGACAAGCACATTAGCGGAGCATAAAATTCACTTGACTTTTAGAATAAAATAAGCTGGCTATTAGGGCCCATGGAGAGTAAGTTCCTATCTTAACACTTCAAATCAAAAAGCCCACTTATCCCTATCCTCTCCCTGCTCCCCGGCCAAGCTCCAGGTACCCTCCATGACACGGTGGATTTCTGGCTCGAGTTAGTATGTATCAGGAGTTCCCAAGCATCTGTACCTTTGACCTAGAAATTCTACTCCTGGTAAATCAATCCCATAGAAAGGAAACCTTAAAGGGGAAAAATGCTTTGGAACCATGATGCTTCGTGGCCATGGAAATGACGCCTGAAAAGAGTAACCACCGAAAAATCCAGGTAACAGGAGGAGGAGGAACCAGGCTGGGCTCCATCTCTCTGGTTCACTATCATGCGTCTGTTCAAAGCCCCGCCTGGGACCATCCAGACTGACATAGAGGTGTCCTTACGAGATAGTAAGAAAAAAAAAAACTATTTTCTCTGTATATAATCATCGCCCTTGGATTAACAGAAATTTCTGAAGATTTTGGACTGCAGTAGCGGAATCATTAACACTTCAGAGGTAATGGGGGAATTTGGATTGTGGTAGCGGAATTATTAATACTTTAGAGGTAACAGAGGAAATCCAACATAAGACGGATTTTGCAATTACAACAAAGCAAAATAAAACAAAACAACCTGTATGTTCAGAAGCATATGTGCCAAAATGCTCAACATAGGTGAATGTTAGGGGATTTTTCCTCCTATCCCTCCCTCTTTTTACTGCTTTTGAATCATTTCCACTTTATAAATGAACATGGTCTTATTTCATAAAGGAAATGGCTAATTTTAAGAAGACATGAAACTCCAAGGGGAAAAAAAAAGCAGTGTGTTTACTTATTGATTGATTCACTTCGATGAAATTTACTGGATAAGACCTGCACGTACATTCTGGGCCCTCCTACCTCACCCCACAATAGCTTGTAGCTCCAAGTGGAGACGCCTCCCTGCTCTGAAGGCCAAGCTCTGGAGAGGCTGGAGAGGCCAGTGATTAAGGAATGGGCTTCCTGCAGGATTTCATCCCTGCACTTAATCCTTTCCAGGACAGTTACTCAAAAGGGCCAGGAATGGTGAAGTGACCAATCTGAAGGAGTGAGACTGTGATAGGGAGACCGTGGTCTTTAAATCAGGCAAGGTTGCAGGTAGAATCCCATTCTGGATGCTTCATGGCTTAGACAAGTCACCAAGCTTCCCAGCCTCTCGAGAGCAGTAACAAGGAGGTTGAAATGGGGCAGGAACATGAAATATGTCATAACTGGCAATTTATCAGCAGCTATGATGGGACCATCCTCAAAACGATAACTAACCATCTTCTTACAGGCCCAACACCGACCTAGGCACTTCCTGTGATCCTCCAAGGATCAGGAAGATATTTGATCATCTCCTTATCACACAGGGGGACGCTGAGGTTGTGAGGGGTTACATACTCACCCACCCTCGCACAGGTGGAAAAGAGAGCACCAAGACACACCCAAAGAGGAGCACATCCAACCACCTTGGACACTTTCTGCCACGTGCCTAGAGGAAACAAGGTGCTTTCTGAAGAGCAATCCGCACAGGAAATCTACCCTAGAATGTAGACTGGGTCGAGAATGAAGGCTTCCAACAGGGTGCACTGGCTCACATAGGGAATCCCAGCACTTTGGGGGGCTGAGGTGGGGGGATCACTTACTAAAGCCAGGCGTTGGAGACCAGTCTAAGCAACAACAACAACAAAAAAAAAAAAAAAAATGAGAAGAGCATTCAGGCTTAGGGGCACGTGCCTGTAGTCCCTGCTACTTGAGAGGCAGAGGTGGGAGGATCACTTGAGCCCGGGAGTTTGAGGCTGCCATGGGCTCAGATGCTGCCTCTGCACTCTAGTCCTGGCAACAGACTACGATCCCATCTTGATCGATCGATCAATTAATCCATCAATTGGCTTCCAAACTTTAAAAGGCTGGATAATAGTCAGGAGAAAGGGGGGCACAGAAAGTCACCCTCACCACCCTCACCTTTTAATAAACCACCCTTCCTCCAACCCTGGTTCCATATCTCCCTCTCTCAAGGATTTATGTCTCATTTTCAATGGAATGTTACAGTTGCTCAGACCTCTAAGAAAACTCCTCATTATAAACTGGGCAGTGTGTGAAAAGAGAATTATTTACCCAAGGCAGCGCTCCATCAGTGTTTCCCAAGTATTTATTTAGCCCACACACAGAGAAGTTGTGTTAATGTTTGCCAGAGAATGTAGCTTTATAAAGTAACTGGGTCAAAAAGACAGCGTATCATTTTACAAATAACTTAAAAATCGCTTAAGTGAAATCGCCTGCCTCGCTCAGGTTTGTCTTTTCAAAAATGCTGCTGAAACAATATCCAGAATTACGTCTCATAAAATACAGGTATTACAAAGTGGCTGTTTAGCCCATTAAAGAAAATGGAGAGTAAAATCTGAATTATTTCTACCCAAGGCAGAAGCAGACAGAGTTACCAAAATTATGTTAGGCCGACATCGCCATTCTTCAAGTCTGCAGGGCGATTGGGCTAACGGCTCTGGCACCCGGACTCTTATTAGGAGAGCGGTATTTTTCAGTCAACAATGACAGGAATTCCATTTCTCAGCCCCAAATCTAGTGTAGTTATGGAGAATTCACCCAAAACATTTGCTTTTGCTTATCAGCGGCATTTGTCTGCCTCAAAAGGCACCGTGATGGAGAGAGGGCTGTTAAGGGAAACTGTCCAAGGATACTGCTTTATGGCTTATTTAATGGGTAAGGTGAGTGGTGACCACCTGGGCTCGAGTCCTGACTCCGTCCTCTAGGAGTTGGGTGAATCTGAGCAATGAGGTCATAATAATTATTCATCGTAAGGGTTACAGCAACAACCTTCATTATCAGGGGTGGGATGGGGTGGGGCAGGCAGGCTCTGGTGATGAGAAAGGTGGAGATGGGAGGCAGAGGAAAGGCAGGCAGAGATGGGGAAAGAAGAAAACACAACAAGAGCAGGCCACAGCGTCACCCACGGACATTTAGTGAGCACTTACTGCATGCTGGGAGTGAGCTGTGCTCCTCTGCTCCCCTAAAACGCTTTGGCGAGTGTCACCGGCATTCTCTCATTTCCAGGTCTGTGGGTCATAGTGCTTTTTCTTTTTCTTTTTCTTTTTATGTCAATAGATTTAGAGGTTCAAGTGGGTTTTGGCCACAGGGATGAATCATGTAGTGCCAAGGTCTGGGCCTTCAGTGTATCCGTCACCCAAATAGTATACGCTGTATTCCATGGGTAATTTTCCCTCCCTCATTTCCCTGCCACTGACCCCCATCCTCAGTCCCCAATGTCCACTACACCACTCTGTACGCCCCTGCGGACCCTGAGCTGAGCTGCCATTGATTAGGGAGAACACGTGCTATTTGGTTTTCTGTTCCTAAGTATCTTTACTTAAGATAAGGGCTTCCAGTTATATCCAAGACAACATTTTGTTCTTTTTTATGGCTCAGTAGCATTCCATGGTGTGTAGATACCAATTTTCTGCATCCACTCACCAGGGGGGTGGGCACTTAGGCTGATCCCACATCCTTGCGCCTGGCTAAGGACATCTTCATCTGTACCAGCAGGACACTGCTGGCCTCCTGAAGGCCAATGTTGGTGGATATAGTGAGCATGGGTGAGCAGCGTGGGCCCAGGCTACAAAATCACAGCAGTGAGCAGTGGACACATTAAGAACATACCCACTGACACAGGGGCCAGCAGGCAGAGAGATTCCTAAATTGCAAGTTGCCAGTTGGAGACAAAGGATACGAGACTAGACATGAATCTGATCTTAGAGTCTCTCTGACCATTGGCTCTGAAGAGAGCTCCACATGGACCCACTGGCCCACTGTCCTCCCCACGAGTCAGGCATCTTCTTAAGGATACAGTCTCAGACAGATCCTTATAACTGTAATGACTACCCAGGCCCACCTGTCCCTCGTGGGCACCTGGTAAATACTAACTTATGAATAAACAACTGCAGATTCTCAGATCTGTGCTCTGGAACAACAGCCAAAGGTCCCTGAGACCTCCAGGGACTGTGGAACAAGAATAAAACCTTGGCCAGGCAAAGTGGCTCACACCTATAACCTTAGCACTCTGGAAGGCAGAGGCAGGTGGATTGCTCGAGCTCAGGAATTCAAGACCAGCCTGAGCAAGAGTAAGACCCCCGTCTCTACTAAAAATAGAAAAAACTAGCCAGGCATGGTGGTAACATGCCTGTAGTCTCAGCTACTTGAGAGACTGAGGCAAGAGGATTGATTGCTCAAGCCCAAGAGTTTGAGGTTCCTGTGAGCTATGATGTGCCATGGCACTCTCTCTACCCTGGGTGACAGCTTGAAACTGTGTCTCAAGAAAAGAACAGTAATAATAAATTAAGGCAGTGATTTTCAACCAGTGGTGAAAAAGAAAATAACAGTAATAATAAATTAAGGCAGTGATTTTCAACTGCTGTGCCGTGAGAGGAACTTAGATGTGCCGTGAAAATTGAGAGATCACTACTTAAATTATTTTCAACAGAAATTCAAAGTACAGTAAGTACATTCTTTGTTCTACTTTTTTTTTCTTTTCGACCAACATCATTTAAGTGTGCTACGGAAGTTTAATAACAGGTTCAAGTGTGCCGTGAGATAAAAAGGTTGAAAGACACTGACTTATGGACTCCTCCAGGGAAGCCAGGAGTGTCCGCTTGCTCAGGCTGCCCAGATCAAAGCGCAGAAGGTGGGATCGAGGTGTTGGCAGGGTAGCTCCTCTCTCGGGCTCTGAGGGGGACACCATGTCAGGCTGCTCTCCCAGCGTCTGGTGGATGCCCCCAATCCATCCGTGGTGTCCCAGGGTGTGGAGACACTTCCCTCCCATCTCTGCCACCATCCCCACATCATCATCTCTGTGCTGCTCTCTGCCTACTCCTCTTCTCCTTTTATTTATTTAATTTGTTAAAGAAGGGGTCTTGCTCTGTTGCTCAGTCTGGCCTCAAACTGCTCCCGCCTTGGCCCTCCAGGGAGCTGGGACAGCAGGTGTGGCCATCAGGCCAGGCCCTGTCCTCTCCTCAGCCCTCCAGGGAGCTGGGACAGCAGGTGTGGCCATTGGGCCAGGCCCTGTCCTTGTCTCATAAGAATGACAGTCATCAGATTCGGGCCCACCTACAACCACATAATTTCATCTTAAGATGCTTAACTAATTGCACCAACAAAAACCGTCTTGCCAAGTAAGGTCACCTTCTGAGGCTCTGGGTGGATGTGGATTTCGGGGAGGCACTGTTTGACCCCCTGCAGTCGGACTCTGCCACTGCCCACACTGACGGTTTCCCTCCCCCGTGCCCGCCCAGAGCGTGTAGAGCCAGAGCACCACCTTGTCACGAGGACTCTGAGAATGTACAAAGGCAGGGCCTTGCCCCATCCTGTAGTGAGTCTTGAGAAACAAAGAAATGGCTCCGTAGCTGGGGAGCCAGATCCCGGGGGCTGGGGTAGAGAAGCAGGGTGGAGGGACACGCTGGCCTCAGGGTCGGGCTGAAGACCACTGGTGTCCCTGGGCGATACCTCACCAGCCCTGTGACAGGAACACAAAATGTCGTATCTGAGCCTACTTACCCATTAGAGTCACAACCTAAATCAGGCAGCCTCAAACTTTTTAAATAGGGTGCCAGTTCACAGTCCCTCAGACCGTTGGAGGGCCAGACTATAGTTTAAAAAAAAAAAAAAAAAATGAACAAATCCCTATGCACACTGCACATATCTTATTTTGAAGTAAAAAAACAAAACGGGAACAAATACAATCACACCACCTCATGTGGCCCGCGGGCCGCAGTTTGAGGACCCCTGACCTAAATGGTGCCCTTCCTGGGGTGGGACGGAAGAGCAACACTGCTCTACTCTCCCTGGGGGAAGGGAACCCCAACTCCCCCATATCCTCCAGCTAAGACCCCAGGATGGCACAGTACCACACTACACGGTCGCAGGGACAGGAAGGCCAGGTGGGCACTGGAGCACTCACACCACACGGCTGGGAATCAGCAGGGGTTGTGCCGCCATCCTGGGTAAAGCGGACAAAGGGAAGTGCACTGTGCAGAGAGATGACATAAACCTGAGGCACATCAGACAGGGTGTCGTCCCCATCCACCCTTGGGAGTAGATGAGCTTTAGTGTTTCTGATTATCTATCCCCCTCTAGAAAGGCAGAGTGGTGTGCAGACTGCATGTTACAACCCATGCCCCAATGGGGTTTAGGGTAAACGTCCTGTCACAAACACATCTCTATTTTCTTGGTGAAAATCTAATCATTCTCACTAGAGAAACATGAGAGAGGAGAAACAGGGACGCTAAAGTGAAGGTTGAGTTTTGGCACCAAATAAGTTTGCAGTCAATTCACACACACACACACACACACACACACACACACAAAAAAAAAAGCTGTATTTTTAAGAGCTCTTTGGATTTTGGAATAGCAAAAAGGGACTGCAGACGGGTATTTGCAAGCCTGAGTCCAAGCACTTTGTGGACGAAAGTGGCCTTATCCCCAGGAGGTGAGGTGTGGAAGTGAGGCCGGATTGGAGGTCAGCCAGGCAGAGACCACAGCCTCTTGCTCCAGAGAACTGCACTGTTTATCTATTTTGTAAACCAGGCTTCCCTCGAGGGACTTGGCTTAATCAAAGAATTTGCAAGCAAAAAAAAAAAAAAAAAAAAAAAGACTGAAAATCATCGCTGTATGTCAGAAGTTGGCAAGCTTTTTTTTGTAAGGGGCCAGACAATAAATAATTTAGGCTTTGTGGGCCAAGAGGCAAAACCAAGGCTATTATGGAGGTGCTTATATAAGAAGAGAAAAAAAACAAATTTTGTAACTTTTTTATTCATGAAATCCAAAACCTAATTTATGGATGCTGAAATCTAAATTCCATATAATTTTCATGTATCACAAAATAATATTTCTTCTGATTTTTTTTTTATGACCACTTAAAAATGCAAAAACTATTGTATATTTGTAGGCCATGCCCAAAGAGATGCAGGCTATGTCTGGCCCATGAGTGGCAGTTTGTCATTGCCTGGTCTAGGTCATTCCCGGTCAAGCAGGGTCCTGTCCCAGAATGTCACCCACGGGTGACCTGTCTCCCACCCCCAAGAAGACCGAGTGAAAGCTCTTGGCTGGATCACGGGGATATGGACCCGGCTGCTCCTCAAATAAGATACTCCTTCCTTTTGATGTCCTAGTCAACTGCTTTGTACTCAATTTTTCAAAGCTTAAATACCAAATGTGGTATGAGCCATAACTCAGAAAAACTATATTCTTTAAAGAAATGTTCCTTTCAAAAAATAATACATTAAAAATGCAATGTTGGTACTCCCTACACTGGAATCGTGGTATACAGCAGATAGGCTATAAACTTATTTGCATTACACATTTTCTGTGGGTGCCACCATGAATCTAAACACTGACTATGGAACTCCCTAAGCCGGCCAGGAACGCAGATGTTACCGCCAGGGGACCCTGCATCCCTTCCCAGATTCCAACTCCCTCTCTAGTGCCCTCTGTGAACTCTAGCACGTGTTAACTATGAAAGTCAGTCACACATTTTGATATATAGGTTGTGTGGTATACTAAACGTCTCATCTTGCTTAGGCCAAAAATATGCACTAACAGATTAGGCAGAATTAAAATGCACGGTCCACCCTCTGAAAGGATTGGAAATGATTACAGAGAATTTCGTGTAAGTAAACTACTTCAAGGCAAATCTCATGTTTACAACGGCAATGTTAGGCAGCGCCTGTGGCTCTAAGGAGTAGGAGTAGGGCACTGGCCCCACATACCAGAAGTGGCGGGTTCAAACCTGACCACAGCCAAAAACTGCAAAAATAAATAAATAAATAAATAAATAAATAAAAATAAAATGGCAATGTTGACGGTGTCTTCAACATGGAAAGGAGAAAACCACAAAGTGACGGGTGAAGTTCTGATGCGTCTGCCAGAAGAGCAAAGCTAATTGTTAAACTGAAAAGCCAAAAGCATCACAAAAACATCTCTTCTCCAGGGGCCTCAGTTCTAGAACCCTCGCCTGCCATCCTTTGTAAGTGTGCATAAGGAGCCTCGGAAACTAGCCTTTATTGAGATATGACTTTGCACTTTGTATGCTTTGCATAAATGACATCATCCAACACTTCTAATAAAAGAAGCTATTTTTATCTTCATTTGACAAGTGAGAAAACTGAGGCGTGGAATTTTAATTTACTTGCCCAAGTTACAAGTTAGAAAGATTCAGAGCTAATGCATTTCAATTCAAAGCCTGTGATCTGGAGGCCAGAGTCTAGTCAGAGGCTGGTAAACTACGGTCCTCAGGCCAAACCTGGCCCACTGCCTGTTTCCATAAATAAAGTTTTATTGGAACATAGCCATGTGCTTCCACATTGTCTGTGGCGGCTTTCATGACCTAAGGACAGAGTTGAGTGGTTGTAACAGAAACTAGAAAGCCGCAAAGTTGAAAACATGGGCTATCCAGCTCTTTAGATAAAAGGCTATGCTCTGTTTTCAGTGGGTGCTACTGAGCTCCAGGCTTCTACTGGGGGGAAAGCAACACGCTCACAGTTCCAAGTGACGCGGCATCCTGGGGCTGTTCCTTAGCCATAGGCAGCTCTGTGATCTTGTCTCCCAATCACCTTGATAGAACCCCCACCCCCATCTGGAAAATGTGAACATCCTGGATGGGAAAGCAGCCTTTTATGACATGGCCTGGCTGAAAATCTTTGTCCAAAATGCACAGTGGTGACACCCCCCCCCACCCCCCCCCCCCCCCCCACCCCCCCCCCGGCACCCATCCAATTCACTTCCTTAGAAGGTTTGTGTAAAGGAAGCCAGGAGCTCAAGACCAGCCTGGGCAACATAGCAAGATCCAGTCTCTCCAAATAAAAAAATAAACCTAAGGATTAGCTGGGCATGGTGGTATATATAATCCCAGTTACTCAGGAGGCTGGGAGTAGCCAGGTTCATATTGAAGTGAGAGGATCAAACTTGATGAAATTAATTCAAATCATATAAAAAACCAGCACATCGTACCCTATCATTGCATTAATGTACACAGATATGGTTTAATTTTTAAAAAATGAAGTGAGAGGATCACTTGATCCCAGGAGTTTGAGGCTACAATGATCTATGATTATACCCCTGTACTGGACCTGGGGGACAGATCAAGACACTGTCTCTCCATTGGGGGTGGGGGGAGGAAGCCAGGTACAATGGCTCACGCCTAATATTCCCAGCACTCTGGGAGGTCAAGGTGGGGAGATCCTTTGAGCTGAGCAAGAGCAAGATCCTACCTGTATAAAAAAATAGAAAAATTACCCAAGTGTTGTGGTAGGCCACTATAATCCCAGCTACTCGGGAGGCCGAGGCAAGAGGATCTCTTGAGCCCAAGAGCTTGAGGTTGCTGTGAACTATAATGATGCAGGGTGACAGAGTGAGACTCTGCCTCAAAAATTAAATAATTAATTAAAAAATAAAAAGAAACAGGGAATGCTGGGTGTGGTAACTCACACCCATAATCCCAGCACTCCGGAAGACTGACGTGAGAAGATCCCTTGAGCTCAGGAGTTCAAGGCCAGCCTGAGCATGAGCAAGACCCCATCTTTAAAAAACTAGAAAAAACTACCCAGGCATGGTGGTAGGTGCCTACAGTCCCAGCTACCCAGGAAACTGAGGCAAGACAATCACTTGAACCTAGGGGTTTGAGGTTGCTGTGAGCTATGATGCCAGAGCACTCTCCCCAGGGCAACAAAGTGAAACTCTTATCTCAAAAAAAAAAAAAAAAAAAGAAAAAGAAATAAAAAAGACACAAGGAGGGAGACAGGAAGGAATTTGGAGATCCTGAAGCCCCACTCAAAGGGCAGCCAGCCGGAGACAAGGTCGGGGCCTCTCCTGCGTTCCTCTGGAGGCTTTTCCTAGCCGAGGCTCTGGGACTGCTGATGTCAGACAAACCTTCTCTATCCTTCACCCACAGAATCCCGAGTGAACCTCCATGCGCAGACACCAGGAGTCGGAAGAGGTGGCCCAGAGTGTCTCCGTAAACCAGACAGACCGCAAGCACCAGAACTGGCCCAGGGAAGCACCTTCTCCAGAATCCTGCCTGACCAACACAGCCACGCTCTGTCTTAAAGAATCCAACTGTCTGAAGCAAGGTACGGCAAGGACTCTGTCCCACTAATATCAAAAACAACAATAATAAATATTTTATAATAATTGCAAATAAATTCTTAATTATTTATGACATTTCCCTCCATTATCATCATCAATGTCATGTGCGTTTGTATTTTTTTCATGTTAAAGCCAGCAGCTGAGGAGTAAAACATATTTTTTCCTTCCCCTCCTTCTCTTGATAGAAGGGCTACTGTTGCAAGTTTTTAAGACCACCCACCAGGAAATTGGAAGTTGAAATTTTATTCTAGTAAAAAAAAAAAAGAAAAAAGAAAATCCATAGCCAAGATCCTGCTGTATCAACTTAATCACTTTCTTTAAGTTAAATTTGATTTTTAAATTCCTGAGGGGATGATACTTGTGGGTTTTATTTTTGTATCATTTTACTTCTATTTTTAAAATATGGACTTGTGGTTCTTTGTCCAAAATCAATCCAACATAAAGTGAAATTATGGTGGTCCACGCATGATAAAATGAGAGTTACCTTTTGACTTGAGAGCATTTACGAGCATTATCATGCGCTGGGTTCTTAGTTCTTCAAATTCAAAATACTTTATCAAGTCCACGACTTCTCAAAAGGCTGGAGGTCTAAAGATTGCTCCTTTTCAATCCCCTTAAAACTGAAAGAGCACAATGGAATAGGAATCTGGCTGTTGAATAACTTGTAAACTTTGCAGCCATGTATAGAAGCACCGCTGCTTGAGCTGACAGTGAGGTGGTGAACGTCTGGGGCCCCCGCTGCGCGCACACATGAACTTCTCATGACCCTCAAGTATATTCCTATGATATATCACAAATACATAAAGCAGCGTTGTAATTACAGGGAGGAATTGATTTTAAAAGGCCTATATCAAAATTAATAGTCATAAAAATATAATAACCTGGACCAGAGAATTTAGGGATTAGAACATTTAGAACATTATTCCTCAAATTTATAAAGGCTATAAATTAGTTAGCATTCACAAAGGTTTTTAAAAATGGAATAGCTATGTGCACAGTAAATTTATTATATAATCCAGGTATTTAAAAAACAGGTATTAGCTCCACACACCCCCTCCCCCTTTTTCAGGACTAAAAAAAAAAAAAAAAAAAAAAAAAAAAAAATCAATAAATCCCCTTAATGTAATTAAAATGCTGGTCCTGTGACCCGTCTTCCTACTCTCAGTCTTAGGATGTTAGAGAAGGCTATATCTGCAGCAAGACCCAAGGGGAGGGGGTTACCCACACACGTCCAGAGCCAAGCATGGGGGATGCCTTTTCCCAGGTAAAGAAATCAACACAGGGTTCCAAGGAGAGGAAAATATTGCTACCTTTTGGTGAGATATGCTATGTATCTTGAGGTGAAAAATGACTCACCAAAGACAAAAGTTTTATATTCTTAGGATATATACATATAATGAATCCAGTGGTAGAGGGTAAAGCCAAATGTTACCCCAACAGGTCACCACAGCACATTAAAAATGCCATCCCAAACCTATAGTCAAAAGTAATGTCCTGTATACTTAAAAATTCATTAAGAAGGTAGATTTCATGTTAAATGTTCTTATTGTACTAAAATAAATAAATATATATATATATATATATTTTGGAGACAGCATCTCACTTTGTCACCTTGAGTAGTATGCTGTGGCATCATAACTCATAGCAACTACAGGGACTACAGGTGCCCTCCAAAATGCCTGGCTATTTTTTTTTGTTTGTTTGTTTTAAGAGACAGGGGTCTCACTGTTGCTAAGGCTGGTCTTGAACTCATGAGCACAAGCAATCCACCTGCCTGGGCCTCCCAGAGTACTAGGATTATAGCTATCAGCCACCACACCTGGCCAGGTAAAATGCATTTTTTTAAACCATCCTTTTGGTTATTTTGACTGGGAAAGATATAACTTAAAAAAAAGATGACTAAATCTGTATGACCGAATAATATCTTCCAGTTAGGCAAGTCGACCATTAACAATGTCTTCAGAACATTTCAGAAATATGCAAAGAACAAAAAACATAACCCCAACATCTGACTTTGAATCTGAACAGGTTCCAGCTAACGCACCTTCAGCCACAATTCCATCCACAGCCTTCTCAAAGACAGTGGCAGTGAAAGAAGAGAAATCCGTTAGAAACAAATAATTACAGATGTCATTCTTCATAAACTTCTTGGTAATAGAATCAGATTTGAGAAGGATTTACACTTTTCAAAGGGTCTTTGCAGATCTTGTTTGATCTTTAAAAAGCCCTTTTTTTTTTTTTGGTAGACACAGAGTTTCACTTTATTGTCCACAGTAGAGTGCCATGGCGTCACACAGCTCACAGCAACCTCCAATTCCTGATCTTAGGCGATTCCCTTGACTCAGCATCCCGAACAGCTGGGACTACAGGCGCCTGCCACAACGCCCGGCTATTTTTTTTGTTGCAGATTGGCCAAGGCCAGGTTTGAACCCACCACCCGCAGCATATAGGGCCGGCGCCCTGCCCACTGAGCCACAGGCGCTGCCCAAAAGGCCCTTTCTTAAGTAAAAGTAAACTCAAGTTTAAAACAATTGATGTTACCCCTCCCATAAAAGAATATTCAGGCCTAGAGATAATCTCCAAGTCTCCCAGATTTTAAAAGTTAGTGTTTCTTATCTTGACCTAAAATCTGTAGATACAAGATTTTCCCCCAACAGTGGATTCTTTCGTATGAGACTTATCTACCAAGAGTCACCTCTGCAGACCCTGGGTGGGAAAAGTCAACACAAACAAGGTCAGAACCATCGAGGAGGAAACATCCAACCAAGCAAGGGGTGGAAAGCAGAGTTCGTTATATAATAATGTGTACATTTGTTGATGGGGAGACAAGATCACATAGAAACTCCTTAAAGAATTCCATCCTTACCGCAGCAACGTGATGAATGAACAGATGCGTCTGATTCCGACCTCAACTGCCCTGGTATTATTTTTCCCATAAAAAATTTAAATTCTTCAATTGCCAGTTTTCCTATTCTGGCAATTTTAAGGAAAGTAATGAGGGTAAGGGTGAAATACCACGTTCGCTTTACAAAAAAAAAAAAAAAAAAAAAAAAAAATACAAGTTATACTTATTTGCACCTTTTATCATTTGATGCATGCTGTTTCAATTTTGTGGCCCCTAAGAGGATGGAAACTTTGTGACAGCAAGGACTCTGTCTTTATTCACTGGAACATCCATGGACCACAGCTTAGGACCTAATCCCCATAGCAGGCACTCAAGACTTACTGAATGACTGAATAAAGTAATACATGAAAATCTATATTGTGCAGGGAAAAAGAGATCAAAGTCAGGCCTCCTAAAGAACTGACCTATTATGCAGAACTTACTGTACGGGCAAACTTGAAGAGGACAAGTCCAGCCAGGAGAGCTCCTGAACAATCAAGATGGGCCCCATTCCAACCCCGTATTTCTCTGACTCAGCTACTCACTAAGTTCATAGATTGCTCCACTCAGCCAATGGCAATTCCGGGAGAGAGGCAATTGATAATAATTACATTTTCTGCCTTCCTCTTGGGTTATGAATTTATCATGATGCGAGAAGGTTGAGCTACTCTGATGCCACGTTAACAATGATAAACACCATAAAGAGAAAAAAGAAACTAAATTTAAGCATTTAGATTCTGCAGGGGAGTCTATTAAACAGATTAACTCAGGAAAGGCAAAGCTCCACAATTATGGAAAACAGGTCACAAACACTCTGGCTGGCTATTTCTGACGGCCACCTGAGAACGGATTTCACGTGCTCTCATTTCTGCAGGTACATTATCATGTGCTTTATTGTTATCCACAGCTGCAAGCTGATTAATTTGCATTCAGAAATTCTAAGTGGCAAGTGTGCAATGCATAGTAATATACATTTTTTTATGGACACAGTGAAAACGCCAAAACCCTAAGCAACGTTTCCTAAACTGGCAAAGCAAAATCCATAAAAGAGTTTACAAAAGGCTTTGAAAGGCAAACTGCAAGAGGAAGCTCCTTTCCTCTGCCCCATCCCTTAGAAACAAAAAGGACACAAATGAACAAACCTAAGTTTAAAGCAAAACCAAACAAAGAAGACAGGTGGAGTCAAACTTCCAGAATCCCCCATGCTGTCAGCTAGTTCATGCCCCAATCTTCCTGCTACCTGGGCGTTTCCAGTAAACTCCAGAAGCACAGGGGGGACTCAGTACCAAAGTCAGGGCTTAAATAAAGGATAAGGATACCTGCTAAATCCACGGCCTAAATGCAATCACGGGAGGTTCTTAAGAATACCGAACCCACTCTCCCGTTTTCTGCACTCGGGAGATAAGGAGTGGCATGGATAATCTGCATGGGTGGAAAATCCTCACTGGTCTGAGAACACATGCTGACGTGTGTTTCCCTCCCTCAGTCCCCTACCCTATGCCCCTAGGTGATTCATCTATGAGATCAGGCCTTCTCTGCTCAAAGTAAATTTGCATTCCCTTCCACACTGACCTTAGAAGGGGATCTGAGACCAGGTTTCCTTACTGGAGAAAACAACTTTTCCATTTGAAAACCTTTACAAATTATCCATCGCTTTGCCAACAGGTACTCAGTAGCTGACAGTATCCTCTTTGGAGAGTTTTATCAACCACTGAAGTTAATTTTAAGATGCAGTATTACCAAGCAAATGCATCCATCAGTATTATTCAAATGCAATTTTAGATTACTTTTTCATAACTTCCCAGGCCAGCTGCTGCGAACGTGGCCCAAGCTAAGAATGTGCCAGGCAAATGCTTGTGTGTACCATGTTCCCATTCATTCCCTCCAGAGTCACTGTGGTCACAGCTAGAACACTGGACAGGCGTTTCTGAAGTTCATTAGAGCACCCCAGACGTAACTGCAAGCATTCCTACTGTCACACTGTGATTCAAGTATTCCCCCTAACGTTGCCTGGCACTGCGTGTTGGATGGATTGAAAGATACTGAACGATAAACACAAAATGAAAAGAAACACCTGAGATGCTATTTTGGGGGGACAAAGAACAAAGCATCAGCTAAGAGAACTCAGGGAGGAACGATAGTTCTGATCAAGGCGCTCTGCTAAGGTTTTCCTAATGGGATCCCACATGCTCTGCATGTTTACGATTTAAATGAGCCACAGACGCTGAACCTGTCCACTTAATTAGCACCAAAGCAAAAATCACAGGCTGGAAATCGGGGATCTACAGAGATTCCAGAAACGGAAACTACTATCTCCTCGGGCTCATCACTCTAAGTCCTGGAAATGCACACAAGGTCACAAACAGCCCGTTTTGTTATTTTAAAAACTATATATTACAGGAGAAAAACATCTGAATTTCTGAAAGAGCAGCCATGGGGCAAATCATAAAAGTCAAGACCCCTTCTCGACTTAAAAAGAATAGATGTTTGAGTTAAAAGGAAAAGCAATTTGATCAAGAATCAGAATTCTACATTCTAGTTCTGATTCTCTTCTCCTTTTGAAAAATATTTCCAGAGTCTGAGTATTAACACTTCGATCCTTAACTTTGTTTTTGCAATGGAGAATGAATACTTTCCTTACTGGTGTGTTTAGTCTAACCAAAATGAGGGGTTAAGCTGATACATGATTATACATTGGAAGGACCTGTGGGTGGCATTATACAAATGGGACACATTGGCATTATGGCGTCAAGTGACAAGTAACAAGTCCCCCGGGGCAAACTGGTCCTGGCACAATGCAGGAGAACAGATAATTCAGGGCACAAGAATAAAGATGAGACCAGAGCCTGTCAAGATCTGACCTTCTACACAAGGACCACAAAGGATGGGAAACGCTTAAGCGGAAGTTTCAAAACACCAGGGACGAAAAGCCACCACAGTTCCGTCCTGGTAGAGTATTTTCCACACCTCTGGAAGGAAGCAGAGAGAGGTGAGTGAATGATCTGATCTGCCACCGAAAGGAGGAAGGATAAAACCTCGCTGTTCTATCTGTCAATGAATGACATTCCTCCCAAACTCCAATTGTACCAGTCCTAACACGGAAATTTTTAAGTCATCTGAAATTTTCATTCATTTAACTGAATGAGATTGCTATTGCTTTGTGCAAGGATCTACTAAGAAGAAGTAATGTTGGTGCAGCTCATGTCCTTTCCCCTTGGGAGTCTGCTTCTCCATCCACTGAACAGGAGTCTGGAGTGACCTTCTTATGTCCTGTCACCTGCCCTCTCTCTCCATGTACAGGCTAGAAGAGATGGGTCCCCTGGAGTGGAAGGAGACATCGAGGGCTTTCTGGTCATCCCCGCCAGCTCCCTGCAGTGGGACGCTGCCCCAGTCCACTCTGCCCATGGTCCTGGACAGGTGCTATTTGATGACCAATAACTCTTATTTGCCAGAGAGATGTTCCCTCGGCCATGTTGGTGTGGTGTCCTGGTGACATCTTGTGGTGAAATGGAATATACATAAGCCTGAAATTCTTCTCATGGCTGCTTCTGGGTTCAGCAGTCTCAGATCTAACCCAAGCCCCCACACACTGTTCCTCCTTCTCAGAAGAAGAGTGTGTTTCCACAGTGTCACCCATAGACAAAGGGGACAAATACTGAGGACAATGATACACACAAACTCTTTAGTCACAAAGCAAAACAAACACTTCCCAAAATACAAGAAAACAGCAGCATTGATTAGAACAACAGACACTTTCAAAGTGATAAAAAAAAAAAAAAAAAAAGTTCTCGATTCCACTGAAGGCCACATATTCCAAGGGACTGAAGAATGAACAGGCAGCAGGCAGGAACCACAGCATGCAGGCGGGGAGCCTTGGGCGACACGTCCGGCCCCTAAGACTCCTTAAAGAAAGCCTCAGTTCAGATGATAAATTCCATCATCTTTGTATGAAAAGTTGTTCTTTGCACCCCATTTCTTTTTAAACCTTTCAAGGCAAGGGGTGCATATATTAGAAGTGATATGAATCGGTGTCTATGAAAGCCTTCTGTCTGGGGACAGGTCTTAACAGATGGGGCACGTGGATGGAAAGGCTTTTCCATGTGTGACACACTCAACATGCACCTTTGATAAGTGTGTCTATCAATGGGAACCATGGCACAGACACATGGCCTTCATCACCTGTTCTGGGTGACAACAAATGAGGCCAGATGCACACAGTTGTCACCGATTATCATCCACAAGAGTGGCTGACATAGCAGTGAGGCCTGAGCTGCACAAGAAAATGTCATGGGGTGGGGGGGAAGAGGGGATGAAAGGGGAGGGAGGGAAAAGGAAGGAGG